>JAODAG010178489.1:0-19275 GCA_027574785.1 Orphnurgus asper
TCGAGCGGCGATGGTTTCCGCATCTACGCGCTGACTCGTGCGCCGTACAATACCGAGGAAGACGTTCATTGTGGATGATCGACATCATCGTCATTGGCACGCAGCATTTATACAGCAGGGAAACCTTTGAGCTTCCGTGCCATGTGCACGAACTGTTTTGCAGACGTTTCTAAGCGAAGTGGCAGAGCAGTCAGTTATCGTACTGCTTTTTGGAATGTTCTCCGTCGCACGCGATTTTATGCAGTTAAGTTTAGTTATTATATTACATGCTTAAATCAATTATCAACAATACCATACCTAATAAACTTCACAAAAGATATTTCATTAAAATCTTTGACCTCCTGCGATTGTGTCGTGCGATGTTCAAGGAAGTAAAGCAACTGGCAATGAAAGCATTTCGTCCTATGGAAAACACGTCTCCTTTCAAAATCCTTAAACCTATCCCACCCAGCTGCCATCACGAGTATCGCCACATTTGAAAGTTTGTTGGCATATTATTATTCAAACAAGTTAACACAATCCCCCCCCCCCCATCCCACCCCCCTCCTTGACTGCATCACTTTACTTGAAAGCTGATATAATAAAATAAATAAAATAAAGAATTCCTTAATTAATAACTCACCCTGATCACCTCCTGGTAGGCGAGCAGCAGGACATGAGCGGCTTGGGTGAAGAAAGAGCGCTCGGCTAAGAATTTACCGGCGTTGACCGCCAGCACTGCAGGTTGGCTGCGAATAGCCTCGGAGGGCAGACTCGACGCGGACGCGTCTGTACAGAGAAGGAGAGCGCGCATGGGGGAAAACAATTCTCGTTCATGGCCTACCCTTTAGAGAGAGGTTGTGGTAGGCATGTGGAACTACATTTTCAAAGAGGGCAGGGGGGAGGGTTGGGCCATAATTTGGCCATCCAACCTTGAATAAAGAGTTTAGCCATAACTGACCACATATACTCAATTCTGTAGAAGTCATGCAGGTAATGCAAAAAGTTGGTCTGTGCATAAAATCATTTCGCGTTCTCTGATCTAATTTTTTCGAAACTGGGTTCTACAGACCAACCCCCCTAAAATAAAAATATACAACAGTAAACACCAAACTCAAAGATACTACATCCATAAACAAAAAGCTCTAAAGGATCATTGGCCTTCCTAAAACTAAACCAAAAAAACCTCAGATACGGGTCAGGTAGGGTCACACGTCTGCATCTATTTGTTGCTCATCGAGTCGGTCTAATCCTCTTCGGTGTCTAGGGGCAAATTTGTCACTGAGATATGACGTCAAAGTTGAGAGCTTGTGGACGTTTTTCGGCAATTGTGAGAAAATTGGTACTATTTTGAGGCCTAGATGAGTATTTTAAACTTGTAAAACAGCTCACCGTCATCACTGTCAGGCAGGTCTGCGTCCTCTGATTCATCACAGGCTCCGTCTCTCAACGTCAGTCCTTGTACATCAGTTGCCACCAGGTCTGTATCTAATCCTCCTGCTGCCTCTCCTACATCGGACGATTCTTCCGTCGGAGAGGTCTCACCGAGAGGACGCCCGTCTCCATTTCGATGTCTGCCGTCTTCGTCGACTTGTGGAATGACACTTTCCTGGCCGCATTCCTCCACAGCTGGCACGCGACGAACGTCCGGGTGGCCTGATTTAACATCCTCCCGACTCGAGTCCTTTTCCTCCTCAAGAATTTCACGGCCTTCCCTGCCGCCGTCATCGCCGGATAATCGATCGTGATCTATTTCAGAGGTAGGAGGGGCGTCGGATTCGTCAGTCTTCGGGTCATCGTCGTTCTCACCGACGTGCCTTTCGTTCGCACCCCAGCAGAGTGACCGTCTTTGGCCGCGGTTAGCGCTCCCTCTATGGCTAGATTCTTTGACCTCAATGTCCCTCATGGCGTGAATGATACTCTCCAGCCTGGAGTCGTTGCTGGCCAGCGATTCCTGGTCGCTGCACAGAGATTCCGCCTCGGACGCAGGTCCGTTATCCTTTTCTCCAGAGAGGGCGCCGTTGACCATGCCGACGAGAGCACCTACGACGTCGACGTCTTCCTCGATGAGCCGCCTCCAGTAAAACAGAAGATCGTTAGCAAGAGCGACCATCTCCGAAGCACCACCGTACAAGGTGATGAACATCCTAGGAGAGAGAGGGGGGGGGGGGAAAAAAGAAAAGAGGACTGTCGATAAACGAGATGGACGAAAATGGTAAAGAAGTATTCTTGGGAGGGGCAAATCTGTCTTTCTACCTACAGATTGATGGAATCATATGGATAGTATCAACTCTGAAGGAATTGACAAGGAAAATGATCTCCCAGAAGCTGTCGCAAACTCATAAAAATCTCAGCCAGTCTTTGCCAGGGCAACTCAATGGTCAGTCAATGGCAGTATTTTTTTTTTTATTATCTCTTTCTCTGTAGTTACCAACCTGGTTAATCAACCTGGTTCCAGACTTATTCATAGCTTGTGTGTTAGGTAATTGTGTCTTACAGCTCAATTTAACAGTGTTATGACTTGAGGTCGGATAGAAAGTCGCTCCTGGGGTCCAAGGCCATCGTCAACGAGAGATTGAATCCTAGGCGGACACTCACTCGGGTTTCATAACCTCCTTTCTCAGCTTGTCCCAGTGTTCACATTGCAGGTAGTGGTAGGGCAACTCCTGGGCCTTGCGCCTGCTGTGCGGCAGTTGCTGGAAGTACTTGGCTAAGATCCCGTGGTACGTGGCGGTTTTCCCCTTTCCGGGGTCGGCGGGCAGATACGACGTTGGTTCTACTCTCCTCTTTGCGGGCGAGCTGAGGCCGGAGATCTTTCCTGTGAGCGGAGGGAAAACGTTTGTTTTTAACTGTAGAAACTGTGGTAGTTAAGTGGGACAACTAGTGTGGTATTGTGGTAACTGCAATAAGTATGGTAACTTAGTAAGTGGTATGTGTGGTAACTGTTATATAGATGGAAAATGCATAGTATGTTAACTGTTAGTAAGTGTATTAACTGTAAGTGTATTAACTGTAATTGTATTAAGTGTGGTAACTAGAAACTGGTAACTGCAAAAACTGTAGTAACTGGTAAGTGTGGAAACTGTATGAAGTGTGGTAACTGTATGAAGTATGGTAACTGTAGTAGTAGGTGTGGTGACTGTTGTAAGCATGTTAACTGTAGTAAGTTGACTATAGTAAAATAATGGTGGCGCCATAGCAAACATTGTATGGGAAGATATTCTAGTGGATCCAGCAATAACTGCAATAAGTATGGTAACTTAGTAAGTGGTATGTGTGGTAACTGTTATAAAGATGGAAAATGCATAGTATGTTAACTGTTAGTAAGTGTATTAACTGTAAGTGTATTAACTGTAATTGTATTAAGTGTGGTAACTAGAAACTGGTAACTGCAAAAACTGTAGTAACTGGTAAGTGTGGAAACTGTATGAAGTGTGGTAACTGTATGAAGTATGGTAACTGTAGTAGTAGGTGTGGTGACTGTTGTAAGCATGTTAACTGTAGTAAGTTGACTATAGTAAAATAATGGTGGCGCCATAGCAAACATTGTATGGGAAGATATTCTAGTGGATCCAGTCGGCTTGTATTAACAAAAATAGAGGAATCACGAATATGTTACAAAGGGAAGACTATGTATTCAAATATCGGGTCGGGATTTGAGGGCAAATAATTTTTCATTCACACCCATCCATTTGAACTTTTGTAAATGAGTATAGTTTAGGTACCTGGAACATAGAATAGGTAGCGTGTCAAAGATTGTTTTGTTTAAATAACTTTCACAAAGTCACAAATTTCACCTAATTAGCAATGGTCACCAAAATTTATGGAACAGTTGTCAAAATATTAGTTAAATTAAATACCGGATACCGCTTCTGCACTGCGGAGCGGATGTGCGTTAAATGGTTTCCGACCACTGTAATCCCCAAGCAAAAACGACGGCTTCCTACCCAAAAGGAAAAACTCCACAGCTTCTCTCAGGTGCTGATGACAAAATTTGAGCACGCCACCGGGCCGCTCCACTAGAGTGTCAAAGGTCGCCGAACGGAAGAGCGCGAGGTCAAACGGAGTGACCTCCGCCCCCCCGGCGTAACCGATCATCTTGAGCAACTTCAAAATGTCCGCCTCTGTCAGGCCGTCCCTCGAGCAGGCGATTAGTTTCAGCGTATCGGCGACCCACCCATCAAATTCTGGAAAGGAAAGGGAAAAAAAAAAAACACACGCACACACATCAAAGGATTATTAAAAACTGTAAAGAAACGAGTACCTCTTGATTTACGATACCCTCGTGTAGTACGATACGCCTGTGAAAAAGTAAAAGAGACTTATATTTAGTCGCAGCAAATTGAACTCGTAGGGGAGGCAAGAGTAGAGCGATCCACCAGCACCAGCTCCGCGCAAACGACTCGCTCACCAGAAACGCCGCTCCTGCCCGGCGAGGGGTCCGCCCGTCCCGCCCTGGTCCATCCGTAGTCCTTGGTCCACCTGGTGATGACCAGCCTCCAGAGGTCCCGGAAGGTACCCGCGCTCGAGTACTGCTCCAGGCACTCCTCCACCTTCGCGTAGGTGCCGAACAGCTGCAGCTCGTTGGCGACGACGGAGAGGAACAGCGGCCTGTCGCTGAGCTTGGCGTTCACGATCGGGTCCAGGTGCCGCTTGTCCAGGCACTTGCAGTGGAGGGCGAGGAGCCGTTCCAGGACGGTGGCCTTGGCCCCGGTGTCGCCGAAGGGCGGCACGCCGTGGAAGGCGTTGTCTCGGCGCTGTGCCAGGGCCTTGTAGGTCGGGTCGGAGCGGACGGTGGTCATTATCATTCTGCAGCGCTGGGGCAGGGCCTCCGGCAGCCAGAACAGTTCCTTCACCTGGAAATGGAGGAGAGTGGGTCACACGATACTTCAGAGACAAAGACGTGGACGGTTATGCTGTCGAGGCATCGTGCCAGGGCTTTGTAGGTCAGGTTGGTTACTATGACTTTACAGGTGCTGAGAACGATAATAGGGCAATGTGCACAATGTGTGGAGTGGCTACATACTGATCGAGAAATTTACATGTTATTCGAGTTATGCAGCGTCCGTTTTCTTTTCCACTTTTTTCCGTAGTTCACAGACTTATATTTTTGTCAGTTTTTATTCCCCACCATAATTTTATTTCAGCTCCCTTTCTCTTTCATTAACAGGCAAGATGGACCGTTAGAGCGCGCAAGATATTTTTCTTACTTGTTACTCCGTTGCGTGCAAATTTGAGAGAAATAAACACCCAACAATCATGCAAATTATCATAAGGTGAAGGAAATTGAAAATAAGTGTGACTATCAGCTAATCGTTTAGGTAAACAGCGCTGATTTTTTTAAGAATGGTTTCAGGTTGTCCTTTCTGGAAACCTCTCCAAATTTGGTCATCCAAAATATTTTTGGTCGTCCGAATAGAACATTTACCCGACTTCATATCCTGGATACACCAGTTTGACAATTTAACCTGTTTATATAAATCGGTAAAACCGTTCAATAGAACCACCAACGGTACACGCATTACTGCGCTGGTGTTTGTACGCATAGACCACCTAGTACATGCCACAATTATAAAACCGCTTTGCATGCATTCTGCTTAAACACGTAACGATCAGAATAGCGAGTGAGCGGATAACGATGACAGTTCAACATTACCATCTGGAAATTTTGTTCGTAAGAAGAACAACCGTGACTGCCTCTAAATTGCAGGGCTGGTAAGTTTTTCTACACTGTAGCGATGCAGCTCCGATTGTCAAAATGGCCGCAATCACCGTGAAATTGATCGAGGTGTTTACGGTATGGCGAGAGTAACGTTAGGCTACGTATAGGCAGGAATTGTGTCAACATAACACCCCCTCGGGCTAGACTCGTTACGAAACTTAAAACCGAGCGGGCACGTAGGCTTCTCCGTGTCATTTTTAAAGATTTTTGCAAACCGCAGGATTCGGATCGACGGAAGAGCATGCGACGATGCTTCGAGCCGCGAGCCTAGCGTTGTCCCTTCCCGCACGAGCTATGCCTATTAACTCTTGTACGTAACGATAAACTTTCTCTCGACGACAAACTCTCTCTCACCTGATGCCGGGTGATCCCCAGAGATCCCGCTAGTTCGTCTAGTCCATCCAGGATCAAGATGCAAGGCGTGGATTGGATCGTGGCCAGAAAGACTTCGCAAACCTCGTGGAAGCCGGAGAGGTCTTCTGTGTTCGACGACACCTCTATGAAAGGGGAGTCGAAAAGGCTGATACTAATGGATGATTTAATGGTGACTTTTAGTTAGATTAGAAATATGAGTCTAAGGAGCTAAAAACTGACAGTTAATAAGCAAACCCACGACAAATTCTGAAGGTGTGGAAAATTCCTTACTATAGTGTGCCCCTATCAGTGGGGTGTTAGGGGGGGGGGAGGACCTGTGAGATCCAGGTAGTTTAATAAAGAGGAGCTAGGGCATTCGAGTGTGTGATTCCAATGGGTGGGGGTTATTGGTGGGGCTGGAGGTTATTGGTGGGTGTATGATGAGAAGATATGGTACAGTCAGCAGCCGAGGCTGCATGCCTGGTTAGTGGGAGAAGGTGGGTGATGCTGGTTCCTACCCAACTAGCTACACATGAAAGTAATGGAATGGGAAGATCTCTATGTTTGGAATAAACTGGCAAATGTTGTTTTCAAACGGGGAAACAAAGAATGGTTTTGGAGAAATCTTTTCCTACTTTCCGTTCTTGTATTTACACGAATGGGGGGAGCGACCCGGGGAACGTTAGAAATTCCTCCTCCCCCTTATAAACCGGGTTTTCCAACCACGATGGGCGCCCAAGAGGGCCAGGGCTCACCGACGGGCTTGCCCCGGAGTTCCCAGGTGGTCCTCCTCATGTACTGGACGATGTCCGTGCTGAACGAACTGCTCCCGACGTAGTGGGCGATGACCTTGGCGCCGCCGTGCCTCCCGGAGAACTGCCGGGCCCAGTTGGCAACGATGGCCGACTTGCCACAGCCCCGGTCCCCGATCAGGGTGACGATGCCCGTCGGACCCTGGGCCTCCTCGCTGAGGAAAAGGGAGATTAAATTTCCTTGCGGCATTGACCTCCCAAGCGTGTAAGGAGCAGCCAGGAGCAGCAGTTTTCAAGTTCGAGGAGTAAAAATGGTCAAGTAGGTTAATAGAGAGAGAGAGAGAGCTAACGTTGAACGACATTATTCTATTTTTCGTTTTTGTATGAAGCATCTGCATCTATAATTGACATCAAGCACATTAATTAATTAATTAATTAACAACCACAGACTTCAATCTCATGCCCTTATCATTCCTTGAGAGATGACATAGACCTCAAACTTGAATGTACTCCTTGAAACAAATCAAAACTTTAAAATCTGTCTGTAGAACAAGGAAGACCACTGCTTATGGCTACGATCCAGTGGCAAGGATATGAAGGATACAAAATAATCACAACTCAAACTAAGTTTGCTTAGGAGTTATAATCGAGTTCTGCGGACACCCATCTCTCTGCGTCTTGAGGAAACGATGATCCAACGTTAGCATGGAAACCCTCCCTGACCTCTGAAACGTATGTACAAATTATGCCATGGTCGGATAGAGGTTCTGGTGTCGTCCTCCACAAGAGTTTTAGAGTCAGCTAACCTGGGGTCGTACTTACAGATATACCCATATCTCAATTCGGGGGAATATAAATGGATTGAGGTTAAGTCTTTCGGCATGTTACCCTGGGTAGTGATTGTTGGGTAAAGCTCTTGAGATAGGCCAGACATATTGTACCTTTCTTGTTATCATACATGACAAGTCTCTTTAGAAGCATTTCCAGTTAACTTATTGCCAGACTTATACCTACTGTACGTCAAAATACATCGAGCTGTTGAAAAATGCTGTTTTATCGATGCCCGACCTATTTCTGATGTGCGGAATACGCCGTACAGCAACAACCTCAACACCTTAAATTATATACGAACTGAGAATTTGACCCCAACTATCCTAGCTGCTCAAAATATCGATCACTTGAACCTGTATGCTGTAACAAAACTGTACACATGTCTCGGTACAGTAGCCTACGACCACTCACATTATTAAATACAAGTCACGCTCGAATTATATTTTCGAATCGTATCCTTCTTAAGTTTCTTTGGTTAAACTGTATAAATTACATTATAAATAACTTTAATTTTCTATGTGAACTTTGTTTCATCCAAACCTTTGCGAGTATCCGAACCAGCTACATATCAGATTGGTTCGGATAAGTGGAGGATATCACTTATGTAACTTTCAGACTTCAAGATACACAGCCAGACAATCCAAATAACTACAACCCCCACCACTAGCTATATAGGGTCATTTACACAAAATGTGTCATTGTCAGTTACAGGAAGATAAGCTACATTATCTTAACCCCAGGGTTCTCGCGACGTTTTTCCGTAAAAACGTAAGCATTGTCTTTCCTTTGGGTGAACGAGAACGAAAAACTCACCTACTATCCTCTGCCTGGGTCTTATCGATACTACCATCCTCATCCGGTACTTCATCCGGGAATGCTTCCAAAGCATGCCGGTCCAAGACTTTGAAGAGTTTGACCGTGTCTGGAGTGTGAACAAAGACCCTCCTCCTGGTCTCCGCCAGGGACTCCCCCAGAGCCCACTCGTTAAACTGCTCACTGGCTGAAGGAATCGCGGTATAATAACGTAGTACGAAATTCCAGCACTACGGGTACGGCAATTAACAAACGGCAGGGCTCGAGTTGCGACATTGTTTCGGGTGACGATATCAGTGCCGACAGCACTGGACCCGTCAGTCCGTTAGGAACAGGCAACCATCAACACCAAACCGGATTTTTCCTAAAACTTGACATTGGACACTTAAACCGTGCGTCTTTCTTTCTAGTACCAGTAATCCTGATAATTTCTACTTGCTATTGCTTCTACTTCTCATTTCATGGATTGTATTCTGCAATTATTTTAGTGGTTAGTTTAGTACATTAAGGGTTTAGGAAGGATTATAAGCTCATAAAGAATCCCTGGTCATGTTGTGATGAACACCGGCTTTAACAAGCCTGTTCTCTTTTCGACCAATGTCCAGAAGTTATGAGGCAGACATGTACCCATCCATCTCATCCTGCTCCCGGGACCGCCAGTTAGCATCCCCATCCGACGGACGCGAGCGAAGCACGATCTTTGACACACTTTCTCAAAGACCGAGGGAAAGTCAGAGCAACCTGTTCATCACCACTGCACTGCAGCTGCTCTGAACGAAGTTATTGCGACATCACGAAACCATGCGACCCAACGAAAATCTGAATGTCTATAACACTGTGAAGACTGCACTTATCACCACCGCAGTTGGACTAAGAAGCGGATGCTCAAACCGCAACCCCACATTCTCACTCACAAATTAATTCTGGATTTAAATACAGACAGCTACATCAATGTCTTTCTATGCTATTGTCTACTTCTATAGAATTTCATATAGTTTCATTACATTATACTTTGATATAGTTTAATATAGTTTTATTATTCATAGTTTCATTATATAGTTTCAATAGTTTCACTATAATATAGTTTCATTATAAATAGTTTTGTATAGTTTCATTATATATAGTTTCATTATAATTATATAGTTTCATCATATAGTTTCAGCAGTTCATTATATATAGCTTCATAAGTTTCAATATAAAACAGCATGACACGAACTTGAGAGAATTTTGCTACTGTATAAGGCTACTCAATGAAAAGTGACACTGCATCGATCAAGAAGCTGTGCACTGTAGGGTGGGAAATTTATTTTGGCATCCGCTGAGGGATAAAGTGCCCAGGCATCCCCAAATAGGTAGTGTCACTACATTGGAAGAGGTAGCCATAAAATACTGAGCATGACATGGCGACATGACAATAATACCCCCCCCCCAAACCAAGCGTCTGCTTAAACATTCAGCGATTTTGGGACCCTCTGAAGTTAGCTATGCGGGATTTAGAATTACCACCGTGGGAAATACAATGAGTTCTGCATGGAGCACATGGCAACAGCTTTTGGGCTTTATCAGTATATCCTGATATAGGCCTATAATTTGACTGTAACATTGAGAAACTGTAAGTTGGCAAAAGTCGGGACCTTCGGATGCTTGCACTGTGCATTGACTGATTCGTTGAATTTTGCCGACTGGCACAGAGGTTTACCGGACTACGACCTAACCTTGGGAGTGTGGCAAACCACCCCCCACCCACTCACCCACCCACTCCCCTCCATTTGCTAAGGCCCCAGCAGTGCGATGGTCCACAACTGGGCCACCCCCATTGGGCTATATATATATATATACTCACTGATTCCTTGGGGTAACTTGAGCATGGGTGGATGAAAGTGATCGACGATGGCGACCCAGTCCTCCAGGACCGCCTGTCCGAGCTCCTCCACGGTCAGGAACGATCGAGTGTGGAGGCCCTTGTTGGCGATGCGGCACTTCAGATCACCGACCAGCAGCTCTGTCTCTTCATCCTCAGCCATGAACACCTGTAACCGGACACGCAAGAAATGAAAGTTCAGTTTGAGACGAAACGGTGCATTCGTCTGCGAATCTTTTTACCGGGCGAGGTGGGAGGAACTCTTTCGGGGGGGGCCCAGCTTCCCCGAGAGTCCAATTTAGGAATGATCGTCTGATTGATCCGATCCGAGGGTACTAGATCTTAAAAGATCAGCATGAAAGGAACAAAGGTTCAATCAAATTTCAAACAATACACACGGTAGAGATATTAAGAATGACACCCATCAGTCCAACTCCCATCTTCTTCTGCCGCTAAGGTATGAATTAAATGTCGAAGTTAACGATTTAAAAATTATGAATTATGTTGTTCCTACGAGACATCACATTATTATTGCCATTCTGATATTTAAAATAAAATTACTAATATAATTTCAACATTTTCTATCAGAACAAAGGCAGATGGGAATTGGACCAATGAGTGTCATTTATAATTAATTCTCTGTCACATAGATAGATTTTTTTTATTTTCAACCTTTTAGTTATCTTTCAACTGCCCAAATATCATCACAAAAATATACAGACCCTAATCCCATGTTTTTTTTCATGCGGTCCATTCTTTGATCCACAATAGGATGCCTGAAGTATGTTACTGCATAACATGCATTACATGAATCAGACATAAACTGCATATCATGAATGTAACGTGCCAAATGGATGAACGAGAATGAAAGGACGTCAAAAAGGCAAAATAAATTGCTGAAACAAGGAACGTTTGGGTAATGACAAAAACTCTCACACTAGTTGCAACTAATGTCGGGCTGCCATGATGTCGATATTCCAAAATTAAATCAATACATTTTCAATGTCTTAACTGGGTTACTACTCATAGCGAGTTATGTCTTAATGGTGGCGTCCACAAACTGCGCTTACCGTATTGAACAATTATTGTTACTAAAAGCTTCTTTTGGAAATTTATCAACAGTTAATTGGGTTATGCCTCTGTGTCCTTTGTTTATCCAAGCTGTCGTGACGACACAGCGATCTCGGCAGAATGGTCATTATTCGAGGGAAATTTATTTTGTTTTGGACCCCCATTTTTAGTGTTACGGACTGGGGGTCCAACGAAGGCAAGATATCGCAAAATCACAGTGCAGTATGCTTTCCTTAAAACATTTTAACGTCCATACAATTTTTTTATTTATTCAGAAATAGATTTGTTAATTCCTTCGTCGGCCGCGTCGCCCACGACGATAGCGTAAACTAATAAACGGTCCACCAACGTAACCGCGTGCCAGCAGCATTTTCTGACACGATTAAATCACCGAAAGGTCTTCACCGTTACCTGAAGTTTTTTCTGTCTCTCTTCTTCCGGCATGTCCGGGTATTTATTCTCAACGTGTCGGGCATCCCTGAGGTAGAACCTGCAGAAGCGGTTGTCGCCCCTGAAGGCGGCCTCGACGACCTCCAGTTCGGTGATGCTGCAGTTCTGATAGGCCTTCTGAAGTATCCAGCCGTGGCCCTTGGCCGCGGCGTTCAGGAAGTTCTTCCCCAGCCAGTCGAGGTCGGCGTACTTCCCCCGGGGGTCGACCGCCGGTGGGAGAGGGGGCAATCCGGTGGACCGGTACGTGCCGTACCTCTCGCCCAAGAGGCAGATGAAGAAAGGATGGCAGTGCTTGATGTAGTCCAGACACAGGGAGACCACGTTGGCCGCGTGGGACTGGTCCTCGCTGATCCCCCACCGGAGGTCCACGGGGGCAAAGTAGGTGCCCCTCCGGTGGCACAGGGAGGTGAGCTGAGGGAAGACGTACTTCACCAGGTGCTCCCTCTCCTCCTGGAAGTCGGTGAACGTGGAGCTTACGAACGGTCGGACTGGCCGACGGACCCTGAACTGGTGTTGGACGGAGTCCCAAGGGTGCTCGCCGCCGCCGATAACGGTCGCCATGTCGTGGAACCAGCCCGTTGTGTACCCGCGGCAGTCCTATCCATCAGAGCGGAGTCCCTCGGAGAGAACGACTGGGAAAGGGAAATGGTACGTCGCGATCGACAGTATGTCGCAACGTCGGACGTACGGCCTGATATTCTTTCGGGAATGGCACGGGTCGCTTTAGCAAATTTGTGGGGAATTGGCAGGCAGGATTAGTGATTTCTCGCAACTCCATCCTAGCAGAAAACCCTGTCACTCAGTCCTACAGTAATGCACATACATATGGCCCAGCAGCCTTTGGTAAAATCTGGTCGGGCACAGTACTAGCGCTGACTGTAAGTATCGCCATACTACATTAAACCATTGCTCGTAGTTCATTCTAAGGTCAATGGTATGTGCTTATTTTCTAGAAGTATGACTCATGACGAGTCACATGAATAATATATATACATGTTCTTTGTTCTATGGTCCAGTAACGTATTTTGCCAGTTGCTTACAGGATCCGAATGATTATAGATGAATGTATATTCCTGCTAACTTGTCTATTAGAATTCTCTCAAAATATGTGTACCCACATTATTATTGTTATATATATATATTAGGCAAATATAACATTGACACAAAACCTGAGCTGATGGTTGTGTAATACTTACTTTCACCAGATCTATGGAATTATGTGGTATTCACAACAAAATTCATCATTTCCTAGAAACCTGAAAGTAGAAAGCTCCAGAAGAATCCAGACTTGTAACCGAGAAGCGTTTGGATCAATGTGATGCCAATCTGAAACCTCTGAAATCTCTTCGGTGCATACCTCAAAAATTATGAATATCAGCGCACTATCTATCAATATAACAATTTACGTACTGTTGTAAAATACTTAGTGAAAGGTAGCTGTCAAGAACATTGTATGTTTCTCTAGTGTCCTTTACTCATTCTATTGTTAAAATGTAAATACTGCAGCCTCTCACCCAAACTAGAAGTAACAGTTATAAGTAATAGTTATAATAACATAATTATGTGAAGTAACATTTCAATTGAATAGCCTGCAGTGTAGGTACACTGGTACAGTATACGTACTTGATGTAAGACCACCTCATACATAGTGTACCGTATGTATAAATGTGTATAGATACTAACCAATCCCCTAATTAACCGATACTCATATGTATCTTATATTTGAGGTGGTCTTACATGAAGTATATACTAGTTTAAGGTCATCATAATGACTACCTCAGATGATTCTGTAAGTGTAATGTGATTCGACCGCTTCACAGTTAATTTATTAATAGAGGGATTGAACTTTTACTTAGCTTGGTAAAGTACTACTGTATTATTGTGTATAACTTTAGGGCTGGCTTTGTACTAGCTTGAGCAGTAGTATTTAAGGTATGTTACACAAACTATGCCTTTGTTTACGATATGCAAGTAAATTTCAATTATCCAATACAGAATGTACCAGATTCTCTCAAGCTAACAAATATTCATGCATACTCACAGAGTTAACCACAGGGAATGTCTTACCGCCCGATACATATGTGACATAAATCTTTTCCGAGGAATGGCTTCATTTGCTGGTAGGAAAATGGTATGCCATGTACTTCATGTAAGACCACCACCTTAAATATCTAGTGAATACATGAATATCCTCTAACTGATACATCAGACTCATGTGCATGGATGTTTCCGATATATGTGATGTCATATCCCAGCTCAACTGCATGCAGAGAGCAACCATGCGTTGACTATAGTTTACATTACGGTAATAATAGATTGCTATGGTAGCTTTGGTAATTTAAAATATTAATCAGGGTTTTCTGTTTGTTGAATACCATGTTTGTCTGCCATAGTTATCTTCTTGTGACTGCGAAGTAAAGCCTTAACCACCTGTTCATTTCCATTGGTGTTGTTATCCCCTCAGATAAGAATGCACCGTACTGTTCAATATCAGCATTCCGGGGTAGCAATAGGAAATAAAAACTCAGCGCATGACATGCAAAAGTGTTCAATTGTCGAAGAAGAGGTCATGGGAAGAAATAGTAATCTTTGAACAAAACAGGCAACATTCAAACTGGTAGTAAACATTTTACAAAGATTGAAAGACAAACACAAATACCAATCTACAGTCCAGGGCCTACAGTAGTTGCTGATTTTGGCCCATTTCTCGAAGGTAAGAACAGGAGGCCAGTACATAACTATACTTCTATCGTATTTGTGTCTAAACCAGGGTCAAAACCAACGTAATTAACGTATCGGATTTCTTGTAATTTTGTTGTGTGGGATTTAATTGCATTGCACTGATACAAGGGCCTAGTTTTGAAGGTTTGTGTAACGTAAACTCTACTTCCTACTACTACTACTACGTACGGACCTGTGTGAATAGTAAGTACACAGCAGCATGGAATCACTTATCCTAAACACCTACTGACGTACGCTACTTCTTGATCATACTGTATTTTTTTTTAACAATCATAGGAGAAAGGAAAGATAAACTCGCCAAATATAACGCGAGAAGACTTGTATTTCGACTCTCGCGAGTCGTCACATTACCACGGCATTTCGTCAGTAAAAAAAGGCCCAACCTTCAATAAATAAAACAAACAAGACGGTGTTCATTGGTATTAGTTACGCGAAAGTTGTCTTGTTGACAACTCACTCGTTCATGACAGCTGACAGGTGGTTGACAATCTTTGCGACATATCATTTCGGACTGTTTTGCGAAAATAAATAGTTATATATATATATAACCCTACACAAGGTCAGCAAACTTACGAATTAAAAGTTTAACCCTGGCAATTATACTTACGATAACATTTTAACACCTGTGCGCGACCCAATAATCTTGTCTGCCGATTGAAATCGAATCAGACACAGAAGAAAGTTGCCTAGCCTGCACTTCCGCTTAATTAAAGCGTTTAATGTTATAAATAACACACAACCCCGAAGGCTGTTACTACGTCAGGACATCCACCATTAAACTTAGTTGCTCATGCAGAACAAAGTTTAAAGCTACATAGCAGGCTTAGATTAGGTCCCGCGTCCAAAATAAGGATTGGTTCCCGCGATTATTTCTTGAGCAACCCCCTCTCCCCAGTAGCCGACAACCGTTATACTGCGCTGCTTTGCAGTGGTGGTGGTGGGTGAAGTCTTCATTGGTGGATTTAATTGGTTCTTTAGTTTAGTTTAACTTTCATCTTCTTTGTGTCGCAATAACTTCGCTCATATCAGCTGCAATGCAGTGGTGATGAACAGGCTGCAGTGCACAGGATTCTCCCTAGCTGGTTCACATGTTTCATTTCCTTTGGGGGTGGCACGTATCCGCACACCACCATCACTCCCCGTGTTAAGAAGTGCTAAGAGAATGACTATGCTAGTTCCCCTCATAGATTCTCGCCTAGAGGAGCAAATTTTATACAGCAATGCCAGTCATGATGCTCAGTTGATTTAAAAGCCCATGTCCGCCGGGCCGATAGAGAGCTTTTGATAGTGAGGGTGGGCTGAAATTAATACTATAGCGGCATGAGGCCCGTCGTCCGCTTTAGGGCAGTAGCGACTGGGCATTACATCTGAGCGGGACCGTCCGAGTTGAAAGATAAAGGACACCTTGCAAACAAAACTTGTATTTCCACTATCATGCCGGGCCAACGGCATGCAGTAGTGGGATATTCTGATTGGGGGAGGGGGACAAGTGGCACATCCGGAGATTAACCTCGGAATTGTGGCATAGGTCGGATGTTTGATCGAGCAGCCGAAACGCAGAGTTCAGGGGAGGGAGCTTCGCACTCCTTTTTGAAATAAAAAATTGAACAAATCCATTGAATGGTTCGGCAATTTTGACTAGACACAAGGTTGCGGAGATGTGCTTGGGGTGTGGCACCATGCGTCATGACAGAAAAATTCCATTGTAGCCTCGCCCACTCGTGAATAATAAAGTCAGCAAAATGATGTAACAGTCTACCGACATTGTCAGGATCAATAACTTTTGTCAAAACATAGTTGCTGAGAAATTGCACTTTTTAAGTTTGCACTCATTAAAATGCATGAGATCCACCCCAAAAATGCAATACGTTTCTTGACTGGACCACAGGTTAACATTGTTTCAATTATCAACTCAACCAACATTTGGTTGTTCAGTTTTCATGTCTACGAGCTAAATTTAGGCAACAGCTGTGAATATTTGATCAGCAAAATCACGTCACTGAAAATGTCGCAATGGACTACCAACATGTCCATACAAAAATTGAAGACTGGAATATATGGCTATGAAGCAATACTTTCTAGGTGTTTCACAATAGGTCCCACTCACTCATTAATATGCATAGACCTACACAGACACACAATAACAAAAATTAACACGAGGCTTCTTGACTGGTCCATGGGTTGTATCACTGTACCAAGACCCAACTGAAACTGACAGTCTTAGAGCCCAGGTTCTTTCTTGGGTGGGTTTCCTTAAAGCTTACCGAAGAATCACGGACACCCATACACCCACACACGCCCGACTTGAATGCATAAGCTCCCATGATGCATCAGAAGCCAAACTAACATACAAACAAACTTAAACATTTTTGAAAAACGAGAATAAAGTAAACACACACAAGCATATTTTATTTTATTTGTATATATTTGTTAGCATATTATAAGTCATATTCCTTTCACACCACACCTACGATGCCCGCCCTTTCTTGAGGAAGCCAAATAATACCGGTTGGGATATGGTCCCACTCCAATTCATCATCGTCCTGTTTCCATGAGACACAAAGGTTTTGAAAATGTCATGTCAACATCGTCTTTAACATTTGTTGGTAAAATGTTCGAAAGTTCGATGTAATATTATTCTTGGAACTTGGTGAGTTTGGTTTTGTCCATTGAACGATGGACCTGCAGGATTTGGGGGAGGTTATTCACAGCCGAAAAGGCCACTCATCCACTGCAACTTCTTAGACTTCAACGAGAGAAGGTTGAGGAGCATCTATCCTCTCATGGCCACTTCCATTGACCGGGGGGAGCATCTTCCTTCAATGGTTCCCAACTCTTCCAACCTGCCATTTTCCTTGCCAAAGACAACTCGTCGTCTGCCTGATAGAGGAACAAACATGTTACTAGTTACAGTCCTACTCCTAGAGTTATCCAAACAGCACATTCTATGTACAATGCAATATAAATCAGTGATACAATGCTTCAATGCAAAGCCTGCAATGTACTGCAAATCAGTACAATGTAATGCAAATCAATGCAATGCAAATTAGTACAATGTAATGCAAATCAATGCAAAGCAATCAATGCAATGCAAGTACATGCAAATCAGTGCAATGCAATTCAGTCCACAATATAATGCAAATCAATACAATGTAAAACAGTGCAATGTAATGCAAATCAATGCAATGTAATGCAATGTAATGCAAATCAATGCAAATCGATGCAATGCATACCGATGTGATGTTCTAAGACATATTTCCATTATTGTCGCTTATTATTACTGTTACTTATCTCTGGGCAACAGAACTGCCACAGAACGCAGGTACAGAAAGGTAGAGAGGTTTACTTTGTACCACACATTTCAACTCAACGTACTGCTTTAAGGTAAACACAACCTCAGCCCTACATCAGTTACAACTCCTACTTTCTGTCACGAAGAAAATGTTTCCTACCTGTCTGATAATCTCTTCAATTTGGCCAAGATTCAGTTTATCCTCTATCTTATTCACATCGGTTTCCTGAAGAGAGATAACAGGAGACGTAAAATATTAATCGCAGCAAGAAAATTAATGCCAGGGTACAAATACACAGAACTCTGGCATTAACAGAACACCGTCCCAGTTAGAGAGAGAATCGCAGTCAGCACTATAATTATTATTAATGAGTGGTCCCTAATTTTAATCAGTGTCTATTGAACTCACGCAGACTGACCGTTTGTTTTTATCAACATCTTCTTCAATGGTGGGGAAAAGGGTCTTGATAAAGCTGAGGATGGGGGTTGCACAATGAGTCGAGCAAGCATGGCCTTGTTGCAAGTGTACCATGTTTAGCTTGTCAGGAAAGTTATTTTTATATGCACACAGTAACCTACTTTGTCATTGAACAAACAAATTACATTCTTCACCTTCAAGTGAGATATTTGCATTCATGCGTTATTGCATAAATTCTCGTGACTACCTTAGCAAAACACCACAATTGTGTACTTAATCTCTCAAGTATATAACATTAATAGATCAGCTCGGACATTATGTTCATACTTTTGATACTTCGATTCGACAACACAGAGGGAGCTGTTACCTTTTCGAGCATGACCACTCTGTCTTTGACCAGCTGTTCTGTGTACTCCCTGTACCCGGCTTCCTTGGGGATATCCTGAAGAGCTCCCAACACTTTGTCGTACACAAGTTTTAGTCTCTGAAAATGAAGCAGCAGTTGATTTTCTTTATTATTAACCTTTTCTCCCTCACTACTAAACTGGGTCTCATCGACGAGATCGTACCCTAGTTATCCTTTTCTAAATACGGGAAGGGGGATTAGAAATGTTGGTAATATTACTGCCTTCGTACTTAGGTTTCGTGGCCATGATATGCTTGACATGACATGACATGATTTGCTAAATGATAAAATCTCCACTGACTAAGGTTTAGTTCCTAACAAGAAATTTATGATCAAATGATACATGAATTATGAAGCATAAACTAGGAATTTGAGTTGTGATTTGAATATCGCACAAAGGAAACAGCTTTTTTTCTTTGTTCCCTGAAGATTTTCAAAACACAATGATATACTTGTGTTATTTTATCCCCTATGAAATTTCATATATGTCGTACACGATTGGTAGGTTGAGGACTAACAATATATATACATATATATATACATATATATATATATATGTATATATATACATATATATATACATA
>JAODAG010178490.1:3525-14156 GCA_027574785.1 Orphnurgus asper
ATTTTACTAATTATTTCTATGCAAAGATATGCAAAAATAATTTGTGTCCCCACATCCATTTTTCTTAAAACGTTAAGCTGCCACTAGATTTTACTAATTATTTCTATGCAAAGATATGCAAAAATAATTTGTGTCCCCACATCCATTTTTCTTAAAACGTTAAGTGGATACTTTTTCATTGTCCATTGGTTTGTTCGTAGACCCACTTCAGAAGGTAGGGTCGGCTGGTGTTTTTTTTTTTTATAATAGAGATTTTTTTTATAATTTCCGATTCCTCAATTATTGCAAATTGGAAGATCGTAAAACATTCATTCAAAGTGAGGATAACTCCAGAAAGTAATTATTCCAAACAATACTTTTTTAAAATACAAAAGCAAATTGTCAGAATAAAATTAAAAGGAAAACGGAATGCGCGTAAACGACAAGAAAAAAAATAACGGATGTTGCAAGAACGGTAAATAAGGTATATGGCAAAAATAAAACAAAATCGTGGAACTCATATCTTAACTGAATTTGAATAATCCCTTGATTGGGGGAAGGGGAGGGGTAAGGCACTGGGGTATTGTAGACTATGGAAACACAAAAGCCAATCATGTAGGAAAAATTAAAAGGAAAACAGATGTCTTTTGGTAAATTGCAAAAATAGAGACAAAATTGCGGAACTCAAATCTTAACTGAATTTGAATAATAATTTGATTGGGGGAAGGTACTGCATGGGGTTATTGCATGAAAACACGAAAGTAAATTTTTGGAAAAATGAAATGAAAACCCTTAATTATACAAAGATATCTCAAAGGGTGAGGGAATCTGAATTTGTCCCAATGCATTCGCTTTAGATCCGAATGTGATTGCCACTTCACATTTTCGTCCCCACCCCACCATGCAGACTCAAATGTCTAGCTCCTCTCCCATTCCTTCCCCACCCCGTTCTTGTTTCCCTTCGCACCCCTCCTGCCGCATAAACGTTATCTTGCATTACAGTCTAGATGGGAAGAGCAATGTTGTACAGTCTATCCAACCAAAAACAAAAAATGACTTGTTTTATTGTTTGGTAAATTCCAGGAAAAACCTGATTGAACTGGATTTTAGTGAATGTTGGTGAAAGATTGTCAGCTGCACACCCTTCATTGGCGCTATACTTTCTTTCACAAAGAGATCGAATGTCTGGAATATGACTGAGGATACCTTCGTCTCGGATAACAAATAACACTAGTCTCTTTATAAGTTATATCAAACTTATTTGTTTGTTGTGTTTCGTATAAACTAAAATCGTCAAACTGACAATGAGAATAGTTTTTGTCTTTTTTTAAGTCGTACTGAGAATTCTTAAACAAAAAATGATCAAAGTTTACCATTTAGTGAATACTATTGGTAAATTTGGTCAGAACTCACTTGAAATACTCACATTGGTGCATACAATAACGGACAGACTTACTCCGAATATTTGTTTCTGTGTACTCATTACTACAATACTCATAATACCATACACTACTATACTACTTGTTACTATACTTCTCGTTGAAAAGGTCAATGCAGATTTAAAAATATTTTGAAATTGCTAGATTATGTGTAGTCTTTAAGATCTTTGCTTTTATTTACTCTCCATATTTAAAGTTCATGCACAACAGTAAAATGGTAGTTGTACATTAGAGGGGCATACATTGTTTTACTGTTAGACTAGCTATTAGTTATTTACACTGTTACAGTAGTAAAACTAAACTAGCATCATGTAATCCTGGATGTCCGATGGCAAAACAGGTTATTAGATTATCATTGGCAAATATAGGTCCTGAAATGTTTTTTATGACTACTCATGTATTGTTGACTCATGTATTGTTGACTCATGTATTGTGGGTTTTATCTTGCCTACATTCCAGTGGCAACACTGTCCCATCCGATCATGTTTTCATATAATTTTATGTACACCCTACAAATAAATGCTACAAATAGCATATGCAATGAAGCTCGATTGCTGCTAACTAACTATTTGAACTAGACTGCGACAATCAAATTGTATTTATTAATTTCCATCTTCATCAAGCAATGCAATCCTAACAATTGACAGTTCGTAATAACCTTCAGAAACGATTATATATCCCAAAATGAATTAGCCTCAATATTTTTATGAAAATGTTAACATTACAATTTCTCGATCATATTAGCAGGTCAGAAATTGTTGTTCTAGAGGGTCCTATTGGAAGACAGTGCTCATTGACAGTAGTTCATTGATGTTTGTTCATTGATTGTTTCGTAATGTGATGGTGCATAGCAAAATGTGGAAATAATAGAGAATATACCATGGTCCCATTAACCCACTTACTACCTCACCCATCATCCTGCTTGACAACCTTCCCCTCTGACTCACGAAACCTACTGCTAAGACCAAGAAGGATAAAACAGGGCAAGAGGGAAAAAATTCATGACTTGAACTCGGAAATTGTAAGGTCGTAGCCGCAGCGTGTGCCACTCACTGCTCCACATGGTGACTGTCAAGTTCATCACACTTGTGTTATCGAAGACGGCCTTGCCCTGGTTTTTCACGGTTGCATACATTGCAACGAATAAGTCACGAATAGTATAGCAACGTTACTTGACTTTTAAGACACTTAAGTATTAGAGCATTATGCCGTACGTAGCTGAATCGGCCTTCAGTTTTGCTTGCGATATCTTAACCTACAGGTACAATTTCATGTTAACCGTTTGTTATCCAAATTATTTAATTACTAGGTGACATTTCCAGGATGTTTCAAATGTTATGAGGCAAAGTTAATACAATTTGCTAATTCCAGCCATTCTAGGCTACAGCGAAAATGGTGGCAGTTAAAAAAGAAATTGTATGAAAACCTACATTTGAATATATACAGATCATTTCCAGTAAACTCACAACATACAATGAAAAAGTTTAATGAAATCAGAATTTACAGGACTGATTGTTTGTTGAACAAAGGGTCTTAAAAAGGTCATAGCAACCCAAGCTCCCTGGCTTGGGTCTAGAGTCACACATGCATGCTGCTATACTCCTATCCACTTGCATAATGGCAGGGCTTGACCAGACCAGGTAAACTTGGCCCATTTCACGGGCCTGTGCTTTCAGTGAATCGGCAAAAGACTAGCCTACTACAAATGGCACCAACCCCTAAGCTAACCCAAAAACTTCAGCTCAAATTATATGTTTTTTTCCCACTGTCTGACACCACACTTCCCTTTTTCCAATGCAAATGGTGTACAGCATGATGGTTATTTGCTGGATTCCATTTTTACCTTCAAGTGATGGCGCTCTTAATATACAAAACTATAGAGATTATAAGTGAGTATATAGGAGAGAAGTTAGTCATTCTACATGTTTGTTTTGACTCTTTAAGGCTATTTGATTGGTATGTTGTTTGAGGTACAGACAGTGTAACATAGACTTCAGTTTAATCAGCAGAACTGTCATGCAACCTTGTAATTCATTGTACTATATAGCTGTTTGAACATTGAATGAACTTCATATTTTCTATACAGTTGATACTTATTAATCCAATTGTTTTTTCTTTGTAAAACACAGCACACTGGAACTAGCCAGGACATGTATTGGAACTCCATACTACCTCTCTCCTGAGATCTGTGAGAATAAACCCTACAACAACAAAAGGTAATCCTGACATTGGTCTGACTGGTAAAACTGGTCTTCCTGGTATAAGTCTGGTCTTACTGGTAAAACTGGTCTGATATGTAAAACTGATCTGACTGGTAAAACCAGCTTCTCTCACTCATTGTTATGATTGATGAATTATAAAGTCATTGGAATATTACTATGCCAAAGATCATTATGAATTGTATGTTTTTGCAAAGCTTTTGCAAAAGTGATCCAGTTTTTAGCAATATCAAGTAACTTTTCCATCCCGACTTCAATCGATCTTAGAAATGATTATTGTGCACTATGTTACATTGTTAGGTGGCATGTCACGTTGAGCTTATCCAGCAGTTGTGTAAGAAGTTAAGTGCGAAGAGTACCAGGGTTTAAAATATTGAAAGTTAATTTAACACAATAAACAATACTGATCAAAATCAGTATTGATCAACAAACAGTGTTAATCATGCTGTTTGCCTTGATGTCTTTGTTAGATCTTTCTAGTATATAGAAGCTGAATCAGATCATTCCATTGATCAATTAGATTACCAATTAATTTATCAATCAGACAGTACCATTTAAGATATAAAAGATTTTCTTTCCACCCATGACACTTTTCAATCGTGTGTACATATGCAAAAAAGCAGAGAAAAATAGTGTTATAGGTCGGCTTTCGGTTTTCAATATCGGCATTGGCCAATATTGGCGTTATCGGTTGAATATTGGTGTTGACAAATTTGTACTAATTGCCGATAGTCCCCAACCAATATTGAATTGAATTTTCCATTTCAATCAGCCTATTCTAAACATATTTTATATTTTGTCTTAGATTCAACGTTTTAGGCCTAGGTAAATATAACCACTGTTGCCTTTGTTTGAGAGTCAAATCGATCCATGTTTTGCCGATAAAATTAAAGCTGCGTATTATTCTACATGATTTTGTTGTTCATAAACTTCTTGCATCGAGGTTAACTCAAGGAATTATGATGATAAACGCAGAGATGTTATGATGATGATGATACAGATATAAAGCAAAATGCTCACAAGGAATATTGACATAGCTAGCAACTACATAACATGACATGGATTTGCAAGAAAATATGTATTGAAATTAATATTCTCACATCTTTGATATCAGACCAATTAACTGTCAAGACTAGATCATAACAATTTGAATGCCTTTTTACTGGAAAGCCCAACCCTTTCTTTCTTTGTTCTTCTAGTGACATATGGGCCTTAGGGTGTGTTCTTTATGAACTTTGTACCCTCAAGCATGCCGTAAGTAGTTTACTTAACCAATTTAGTAGTTTAGATTAGAAATCAATAATTAACTACTAACTTGGTTAAGTTGGTTAAAGCAGTCTTCAATTTTCACATTTGTACTGTCCATTCATAATCAAACAGACATTGTTATGAACACTGCTTGCACCTTTTAGAATAA
Source organism: Orphnurgus asper (assembly GCA_027574785.1). Classification (NCBI taxonomy): domain Eukaryota; kingdom Metazoa; phylum Echinodermata; class Holothuroidea; order Elasipodida; family Deimatidae; genus Orphnurgus; species Orphnurgus asper. The sequence goes on from JAODAG010178490.1 coordinate 8,580, forward strand.
CCTCCATTTGCCTACCCAGTTTGATGTATACATTCTTTTGACATATTATGTGAAGGCTAATAAGTGATTTCATGAACTCCACTCCCAAGTCAAGGGTCAGATCAAAGTAAGAAAAAGTTTACTTCATATAAAGTGTGCACTGTAGTACATCGTCTGTTGGGATTATAAAAAAAATTCTGAGGATATAGTTCAAAGGAAGCTTCTTCCTTTGAACTGAATTATAATTGTAAGGCACCTGGTCCTGATTTTTTTATGTTTATTCTTTCATTCTGAAAACGTTGTCCGCTGTCATGATTTTCAAGTCTATGGAGGGATTTGTTCCCAAAGAGCGGAAGTGTGCTAATGTTACACCCATTTTCAAATCGGTAACCTCGTCTTCCTTGTAACTATAGTTACAAGGAAGACTAGTTTACCTGTTCAATTATTACTAGGTTATCCTTTCAAGTGTTGTCTGCAAAATAATGGAGTCACCTATCAGGGATGCTGTGATGCAGTATTTTAATGTTTACTGCTTATTAAAATGTTCTCAGCATGGTTTCAGTCAGAAAAGATCATGTTTGACAAATCATTTGAATTTTAGGTGGACAGTGGTAAGTCTCTTGATAATTTTTTTTAAGATTTCCAGAAAGCTTGTGAAAAGGTTCCTCTCAAATGCTTGTTACTTAAGCTGAATGGTCTTAGTATTGTCAGCTTGTGAACTGGAAGCATTTCAGCAGTGTGCTGAAGCAGCTAGGAAGGGTGGTAGAGATTTATGTTTGTTAGGGTTCTTGTGGTTTGGATCCTTGTCTTTGAGGACACTTGTTCTTCCTGACCCTTTTCTTATTAAACTATTTAACTATCATGCTCTAGTGTAGTTGTTGTCTATTATTTGAGAGAGTCCTATTGCAAGCTGTATATTAAGTTTGATATTGATGCAGTAGTGTATACTCTTTCAGAGTAATCATATTTTCTTATTATTTCCCACCAGTTTGAAGCAGGGAACATGAAAAATCTGGTACTTAAAATTATCAGAGGTTCATATCCTCCTATCTCACCAAAGTATTCATATGATATCAGAAATCTTGTCAATCAACTCTTCAAGAGAAATCCAAGGTTGGTGATGCACATCTGCTACTTATACGTACCATTTATCAGCAATATTACTGTAATATTTAGCAGTTTTATCTTCTCACTAAACTATTAACCATGGTTCTTGGAGTTATTTGAAATATCTTCTGCGAGAAGTAATAGTGTTGATCCTTTCTCCTAACTATATGCTTCTCTCTTTGTAAGTTTGTATTGGAGTGAGCAAGAGTATCCTCTGCATATAGTTGTAATATTGTTGATCCTTACCCTTATTATGAACAATGCAGATCTCTTCTTGGAGTGAGTAACAATGTCCTCTGCTAGAAGTGAGTAGTAGTAGCAGCAGCAGTACATCATTTCCTCTTACTATGAACAATGCTTCTTTCGTGTTGCTATGAACCATTATTCATCAGAAATATTACTGTTATTATTTGCTGTTTGCAGTGTTAAGTTATCTTCTCCCTTAACTATGAACCATCATTCTTGGAATTGTTTGTAGTATCATCTGCTTAAAGAAATTGGGTTGATCCTTTCTCCTAACTATAATACTTCTCTCTTTGTATTGGAGTGAGCCATTGTATCCTCTGCTTGTAGGAATGAGTAGGGGTGATGAGCCTTTCCCTTTATGAACAATGCTTCTCTGTTCTTTGTGAAGTGAGTATTTAAAATTTGTATTTTCCTTCATCAGAGATCGACCATCTGTAAACACAATACTGAAGAAGAACTTCATCATGAAAAGAATACGAAAATATTTAACTGATGCTGTAAGTCAGAATTTGACATTATTGTTCCTATGCCGAAAAAGCATCAGGCATCTTTGCTGTTAGAATTTCGTGTGTGAGCATGGGTGTGTTCGTTTGTTTTGAATTCTTGAACCAAGGAATTCCACATTCTCTGTAGTCATTTCAAAAGAATCGCCAAGTCATCAAGTCCTCTGTTGAAATCTGTTGTTGAAGTTTAGGGTTAAGGAGTTCGTACAATGGATTTTAAAATGGAGTCCTTGGTTTGAATGTAAAACATACATGAGCGTGTGTGTGACACTTTGCTTGTAAGCCAGAAATCTCAATTGCTGATCAGTTTCATTTGGTCTTTGCTACAGTTCCAGGCAAGAATCTTATTGTTATTGTGCAGATACCATGTATATTTTCTCAGTTTAATATTTTTTTGCACAAAAAGAATTTAAGCACAAAAGAACAAAATGCCCAAGTTACTGCCTCAACCCAATTGCCTTGTTGATTGAGATACACAAAGGTGCGTTCATCGAAGTGTCTATAATGGCTCTTTAAATATCGATCATGTGCAAGCAGCTAGTGTTTATGGCGAATATGTGGATATCTCAAGCAGCGTATATGCAGAACATGCGCACACAGTAAGTTCAACTTAGCGTACACTTGCTGTATTAACCCATATTGCCACGTTCATTGAGATGCAATCAGTTATCGTTCAACTTAGACCGGGTTCCAATTTTATATGTTGCATAATTTAGTTGATTTCAGTATGGTCAATCAGTGATCTGCCGGTCGGGTCCGACCAGGACACAAAAAATGCCGACCACCACTAGCTGAGAGAGTGACTTTTCCGACCGGCACTGATTTCAGAAAGAAACTCTTTTATAATTGTCATAAGACAAATTGTAAATTTGTATTTGTTCTTAATACAACACTTTGTCATATAAAATCCTCAAATTTTCCATTTCAGAACATTAATTGTTTTCCATATTCTGATCGGACTGCTTCCGTTTTAATTTTAATAATAGAACGAGCGATGCACACGCAGCTTTCTAGCCAGCGATATCGACATGCGTACATGCACGTGTCGTTCACGTGTATAGCTAGCCAGTCGGCTTATGACGTATCAGGTCTAGACTAGCTACGGCTGTACACTGTTAACGTTTCACCGTACGTATAAAGGCAAAAGTAGTCGCAACAAAACTTTTCATATTCATGTCATAGTCACTCTATATTTCGAAACACATGTGTCATATCTTTAGTGGGGCAGGTCCCAAAATTGATTTGTGGATAATGTCCATAACGTAAGACGAAATGTAATTATAACGATTCGTATTGGAAATGAATGTAACATACGGAATGCAGGTAGTGCTGCCTGTTGCTCACGGCTTCATATTGCGAAGTTGATACTCACGATTCATGTTCATACATACGGTACCGCAAAGTTATACATGTCAGCGAGCCTTAAAAATTTTAGACCTACTCTGTGTGTTAGAAGCATCAAAATCTGTGATGTTGTCTGTCAGAGTGTGTATTTCTATAAAAAAAAATTAAAATCGATGATCCCAAATAAAGAGACCGCATTTTTTTCTTGGAGCTCTGGTACGCTGCAACCGTTGGATCATAGATAGCGACTGGGGACTGCGTGTGTATATAATTATACGTACATGGTATTTTCCGCGCTGTCAACCATATGTAAAAACGGAGGAATTAGTTGGACCTTGCAACCCGCCGGTTCACATATATTTGTGTAAAAGTATCTTCACAGCCCATCTGATGTGCATGGCTATATGCTGCATCGGTGGGGCAGGTGCCCCCAGAATTTCAGAGTGATTTTTTTCTTGGAAATGAGAATTTTTCAAACATGAGTTCTCAATTTCAAGATTGTGTGGATGCAGCTTACAAGACCTGGGAAGTGCCATTTCCTGCAATCTGAGGGGTATATCGGGCATTCAGTCATGGACAACAACTACGCTATATGTTCAATACAGACATTAAAAGAAAATTTGTTGAGTAGATGAATGGTTTAGGAATTTCACCTATATCTTTCTAATTCAAATGCTATTAAATTCAACAATCGATTGGTTATGTAGTCATTTAACTTTCTTGTCGTTATGAATTGAATACACGAGTCGGTGAAGAAGTTTAATGGTCGTCCGAGACGACTAGATTTCCATTACGGCTAGTGTTGGGCCAATTATTGGTTCGGCCGAAATTGGGTTATCGATTAAATATCGATATCCGCAAAATTTGTACTCCTTGTCGATAGTCCCTAACAAATAGTGAACTTTCCATTTCAAAATCAGCCTACACTATATATATGAAATATTTCGTCTTATATTCACACGAACTAGAGTGAGACATACAGTAGTCAAACAATATTTATTAAATTCAATGACAGTTAACCCCCGAAATGATTCGTTACAAAAAAAATTTGTACGAACAGTTCACATTTGTTATGTGATCTGTATCAAGCTTATCGGGCCAGAATTTCCCACACGCTTGAACGTATTGCAAACCATCTGGCATTCTAGAGGGAGAAAACAGACATTCAATGGCATATTTTCATCACATGTGGCAGTGTATAAAATATACATTATATTATTTTGGACATTTAAGAGAATACCAATGTTGTCTAATCACAGTCTTGCTTAGCGATCATATGCCGTTTGTTTTTCAGAACATTGCAATGTACGAAGTAGACTAGTAAGTAACATAGGCTTATTGTATAACATAACAGATTTTGGGCAGGACAACCAAATCTCTCCAGGTGGTAGTCCTGTGGACAACCTTTCAATTTGCTTAAATTTCATCAATCTGAATGGTGTCAACGATTGTACAGTCATATTTAACATTCTTGTCATAAGGATATAAGCTTTGACTCCTCTATGAATTGTGTCTACTGGACCATTAGGATCACAACTCTGAATGGCATGGGCGGCGATCCCGGGGGGACGGGGGGATATATCTCCCCACTATTATAGGTGGGGGATGGAATATCTGATATCTCCCCAATATTTAGTATGCCTAGCCTATAGTGACATAAAAAAAAAATTAATATTTAATTTTTTTATATTTATTGGGTAATAATAAGTTATGCACTGCTTCTGGGATAATAGAATGTGCGGAACTAGTGATGGTAACGTTCCAACATATCAGAACCGAAGAATCATTTGTTAGGATCTGCGATGATACAGAGATGAACATCAAAGAGTATGGACTTGAACCACTGAAACTCCCCCAATTAAGGTACCCCCGAAGCGACTGACTGGACCAGCACCGAGTTATCAAGCTGAGAATATCCAGTCGCACTATAGAAATAACTTCTTTGCTGTTGTGGACACAGCAATGACTCGGATTAGGGAGAGGAAGAATGGATTGGGAATATACGAACTTACGATATTATGTATCTGCTGTCATTAATGGTTCATTTACATGATACTGTAGCCTTTGGCTTTCTGGTTAGAATTCTAATTCTAATAGTTCTAAGCTTGTAAATAATATTTGTCCTGTTTGCATTTCATTAGGAACACAGACTTCTCTTAGACCCGTAATAATCCAGATTTCCAAGAAAAGTATTAGTAAATTTCTTTGCATTCATATTTTTTCTCGAATTATATTAAAACAATTGTCCCATTTCTCTGGTAAAATGCTCTGCATTTAGTACAAGAAATAGATGATCTGAGGCCTCTCGATTGCACCAAATCGCTTGGCCCCTGGACCCCAACTGTACCCCTGGCTTGTAGGCATAATGCCAATTGAGAAGTTTAAATTTGTTTACTTG
>JAODAG010179487.1:3725-14148 GCA_027574785.1 Orphnurgus asper
CGTGCTGCAGTAAGACGTGCTGCAGTAAGACGTGCTGCAGTAAGACGTGCTGCAGTAAGACATGCTGCAGTAAGACGAAATCATAGGAAGTCCTGCCAGCTAGTGGCTATAAATTTAGTTTGTGTTTTTCTTGAGTATATAGAAAATACATCTTTTTTCTTCGTCGTTTTTTACTTTACTTATTTTTACATTCTACGAAAGAGATGATGAAATACATCCATGGGTATGCACGTCGTAGCTATTTTTAAATACAAAATTTTAGTTCATTAAATTGATCCATCGATCCACGCGCAATTATTGAAGATACATTTGATGGGGGGTGGGGGGTGGGAAGATCAATTTTTCTAGGAATGCTTAATCGTAGGTCCTTTCACTCCAGAATGTCCAGGAGCATATCTTTTGTTGCTGTTGTTTTTTAATCTTATACTCCAGTCACTGAATCCATCATCTTTGGTTATCTCAGCCATTAAGTTATGACTCCCTGCAACACCTTTCATTTCAAATTATGTTTCAGACGACGACGGAGAGGATCTCCATGATCTTCTTTAGCCATGCAATTTGACAAACCGCAATTTACAAGTCGGCTAGCATTGAAAGAGATGACTGGAACAAATTTGAATAAGGACTTGTTTACAATAATTGAAGTGATGGGTGTTTTGCACTTAGTCATGGTCTTCTAGTTGTCATAATTATACACCCAGGGGGTTCAGCCATTAAAAGGAAATGTTTATTTAGATTTGCTTATATATACTAAAGACCATTTAATAGAGTGGCTTATCACTGAAGTAGTGTATCAGTAAAGTGGACCCCACTGCACTTAGATATAGATCCATAGCTGACACCAGGACCTGTGACTGTTAAAGGGTCATTGTTCCAAACAAAAGGGGAAAGAACCCCTCACCTCACACGGTAAATCCAGAGTCTGTCTAGGTTGTCTGGCTCGCTTGGTCCGCACGACCGTTAGTACGTAAACCAGACAGAAAACCGGATGGACCTGTGTATCTAATTGTTACACAAACTGCAAAACATCAGGAGGTCATATTCACTTGCACGCAGATTACGTATTCAAGTCTTGGGTCCAAGCAGGGAGGATGTAGCCAGGAAATTGAAAGGAGGGGGAGGTGGTGGCCGGCCGGGGGAGTTGAAATTGGTCAGGAAATTGAAGGGGGAGCCAGACAGCTCAAAATAGAGCCAATGTTTGGTATTATTATAGGGCCAAGTTTCCTGTTGTTATTTTTTTAGCACCAAAGAGGAGGGAGATGGGTAGGTGGGCCCAACTGGTCGTTCCTGTTACTCCTCTTCCTCCTGGCTACATTCCTGGCCCCAAGGACCAGATTGCTTTCACATAGCAGGTGGCCATGGGACCTGAATGGGGGCACAATTGGAGTACATCAAATTCTGCTTTGTAGATTCTGCTTTGTAAAGTCAGCTTCAACTTCTGAAACAGCATTTCCTTCTTTCTCGATACGGCCCCTTTAATTTTAAGGTACAAAATAAATTTCGGGTAGTCCTTTGATGAGATCTCAAATTGTCAGATATATTGCAACATGATGAAGATGAGGTTAGAATCGTTGTGATAGTGCTATAATGTTAATGCCTGGATAGTTAATCATTATAATCATGGTAAGTTAATAAGTAGGGATATCCTCTTGATTTGACAGATGGGAGATTCAAACAAGATAAGCAAGAGTTTATTTAAGCTGTAGAATACATACTGGAGGTCCCGGTTATTAAATAATTTATGATTCTATGTAACAACGATGTGGAAAGTACTGTTGATGGAGGCTGGCGTGGTTGAGGCAGTGATACACCACACACAGAAAACACCTCCTGGTATGTTTCATTGAAGGATTGGTGTATTACTTGTCTCAAAATTTCAAATCAGATGCATATATATATCTATCTATATATAAATCAATCATATTTGAAGCAATAATGATGAGGTTACCGATGATATGATGCTGTAAAAGGGCCTGGGAGAATTACTGTCTCAGGTTCACATATGTACTTAGTAAGCACTAACTCCATAAAAGGCAGTTGCATGATTAACCTTATCGTTAGTTCAAAATTATGGATGCAAATATTCCATTTTGCATATATAGAAGAATTTCTGAATTCAACATGAAATTTTTGAATGCTTTCAGTGTATAATATAGTCAAGGAGTTTATTTAGTAGAGTAATGGTTAGCCGGGAGTAGCCAATGATAATAGGCTCATAACTAATGATGAACCCCTGCCCGAGTTGAAAAAAATGTGTAAAAAAAATGAACAGCCAACATTAATGTGCGATATTGCGATATTTAGTGCATGGCAGCCGTGTAAATTCTCACCCATGGTGTGTGCAGCCAACCCGTTAATTAACATGGCTTTGTTTCCATTTGGCTGTCGGGGCACCCCCCCCCCTCCCTTTGGACAAAATAATTACATTTTATTTTATGTTCAGTTGTTTATATCTTTCATTCTCTTGATTTTGTTGGAACTCTTGGTATGATGTTTTCTCCGCCCTCCCCCCCCCACCATTTTATTTTGCTCTTTTAATATTTCAAATCCAAAGCCTGCACACAGTTACGTTAGATTTAATGTCAAATACATTTGTGCCATCACAACGAATTTCTATGTGTGTGTGCAAGGAACCGCAGCGAGGACCGTCCAACACGGAGGATGCAATGAAACACGGTTTCATCCGGAAAACGTGGATTCGTTGAAACGGTTCCCTGGCGATGGTTTTCTTTAATGTTTTTTGTTTTTTTTGTGCTCGTCACGTGTCCAGAGTAGTTGAACAAACGAAGGATGAGGGGGAGATAGATTACCTGTTTCTGCCGGCGATGTACATTTTACAAGTGAAAATCAATTTGTGCATCTGGTACTCTTGGACCCTAGCTTTATTTCCCTCTTTATATTATCACTCTTCGTGGCTTCCAGTGGATTGTGGTCGCTGAAACCGTTTCAAGTACAAGGGGAAAAATAAATTACGTTCCCACAAAAACAGTGGGTTGTGATTTTCCATTTAGACCACATTTACAGTTATTGTCCTGCCGGCCATAATTCCTTCCATATATATATATATATATATAAGCATACATGGGATTATTTGTGATTCTCATTTTTCAACCTTGGATGTAACACCTTAACTTCCTGTGGTTTCCTTTTGAGGTGTGAAACCCCCTGCTGGAAGTGAACCCCTTGGAGCCCAGTTTACACACATTCAACCAAATCATACCACAGATCTCATGTATCTGCAGCAAATTAAGTTCCAGAAACACTCTGGGACTTAACTCCGCCCCCCCAGGCTATATGACTTTCTTGATAGGCAGCCATCAAGGGGCCACCATTTTTATAAACTATTATACTTCTAAAGAGACTTGAGACGACTTTAATGCTATTGTCCTGCTGGAGATCATTAAGTTAAGCCTCCACCCTGCAAAAGTACAGTAACTTACTGTAAACCATGGTACCACCGACAATTGTGGTTGGTTTATTTATACACACAGAATTAATATATGCTGGAGAATCCAAATATAATATTCCAGAATGTCACGACTAATATGCATGTTTGCATGTCTGATGCTTTAATGCTGCTTCAATGATTTAATGCTTAAAGTCACATCAGTTGCTTTAAGTCACATTCCTTTTATAACTTTGTTTGTTGATAATCTTGGAACCAGGTTTTATCTCGTGGAAGCCCTCAGGAAGATGTCTTGTCAAAACAATTCAGAGAAAAAACAACTGAAATTCAAAATTTTTCCCCCAAAACATCGGATTTGTTTCGGAGAAATGGCACAAGCTGACGTTTAAATATAGGTTATAGGTTAGCGGGCCGATGTGATCTCCAGGGCGTGATAGCACCGATGGCAATATTTTGTTGATGTCCATGCATCGTGTTATTATATAATGTGAACGATCCTCCTCAAAATGACACCCGACCGACGACCATGGATGAATCTGTGGCGCGCCGTCCTGTGCCCGTCGTCAAATCCATCGCCGCAAAGCTTATCAAAGCAGTATCCCGGTCGGCTCACGAGGGCGGTGCACAGTTCCTGAACCCTCGAGGATCATTCCCTACTGGCGTTGTAGCATTGTAGATTCAGAAATCATTGAGCTACCAATTATTTGATACTTGTTGTGTGGGATAAATCAGCCGCCTGCCCGCGTGTCCCTCGAAATGTCACAAGAATATTGCATCAATCCCGTGTGCAGTCGGTTGTCCAATTGTCCCGTATGCGGCTGTGTTTGGTGTTGCAGACGATGCAATCTGCATAACTGCCTATTTTTTATTGTTTAATATTTGCAATTTTAATATTTGCAATTTTAATATTTGCAATTTTAATATATTTTAAATTTTAATATTTAAAATTTTAATATTTAAAATTTAAAATTTAGAATTTGCAATGAAATGTATGGGAAAACACAGCTATAGACTCTGGTAGGCTGTTAGCAATTATTGTCAATGTACCGCTATATGCTATGGCTTGCGCATAACATAACGGAAGTGATTTTGCGTTACAAAATTGCTCTTCCCCGGGCTAAAAGTTTGCCATGGGCAACCCAATCCTGAGCGAAACTTTTTGTTACGGGTGCCCAGATATCGACTATTGATTTTCGTCGAGGGTGAGCAACTAAATATTTGCAGTGGGTGCCCGATTAAATATTTTTTTCTTGCTTGAAATTGATATCAAAGTTTTTCCTTCTCCTATGTCTTTTTTATGCCATGTCCTTCTAAATTCTTATCTGGATGTCATGGTTACCCCTTTGTTTATGCCATTTGGAAAAAAAGGCCATACAATTTTTGGCTATTATGTGACCAAGTAAACAACTAATTTAATCAGGAAATTAATGAAAGTTGGTGCCAACCAAAAATGAAAGCTTATTTTATAGCGTTAACAATTGTTTTGCTTTTCTTCAAATGGTTTCCATTGTACTTGCCGTTGTCAAAAATGAACAAAAGAGTTCAAATCAAAACAGACTGTCAATTGAATGGGGGTGGGGGGTGAGATTACAGGTATCCTTGAATCTGTATTATTTTTAAGTGTTTACCATGTTAAGTATTATTGCAGTCCATTGTGACAAATTGGTGGTAATTAATATTGGTCACACCAGCCATTGAATGGCGGTGGGGGGTGGGGTTAAAGGATAAGTAGGCAACACACACCACACACACATGGCCTTGCTTCTTTTATGTAAGGAATAAAGATTAGGAAATCTAAGTGGAAGTTAATCTCACCCACTATAGTTACCTATTGTTTGAATAATTACGATTAGCTGGATATGAGTTCAAATAGAACTAGAGGTGTAAACATGCAGCAACTTTGGCACTTCCTCAGAGTTGGGAGTAATTTACATTTCACTTCCACTTCTGGTGGGTGGGTTATATAGGCCTATGGTTCATCTAGCTCATGTGTTTAGGGAAGTCCCTGGAACTTGGATTGGGAAGGAAACAATCATGTTGAGGATATGGCAAGCATCTACGACATTGATTATTTATGCTAACTGTGCTGGTAGTGCACCGCTCTGAGATGTGATGGTTGGTAAATCACGTTCAATTCAGGGAGAGAAGCAACAACGATGTTCTGTTGGTGTAATTTCTAATCTTACCGTAGAGTTCTGAGAGCCGGGGGAGGGGGGGGTAGAGAGTGGTAAGTGGATGAGCTGAGAAAATATTTAATATATGATAAACCCCCCAGACACCCAGCAATCCCCTCCCTTTTGAACTAAATGTATTTAAGTAGTGAAACGATGACTTCAGATGCCTCCTAATTGCGACTCTAATTGTGAAAATTTACTCCGATGACTTATCTGACGACACCACCATTTACAAAAAAGCCAGCTCCCTTAGAAGACGTTATCATGGTATATATATGACCGTAGTACGTACTATATTGTCCGATATCAATGAATCCTCTTGTGCATCCACGGTACCTGATAGCTGTAGTAGCTAGCATCCTGCAATCATCTCCTACTACCTTTAGAAACTTAGTGGGTAGGCCAGGTACAAGCAAGAAACCCTGTTACAATGATGGTGGTGGTCGTAGCTAGCCAGTGTTAGGTAGACGGAGGTTATCATTGTACCATGACAGGGATATTGCATGCCTTTCTTGAAGTACCCGAACTATGCCGGTCCTGGCTGAAACACATGACCCCACCTTCAATGCTTCATTGTTGGGATAAGTGGAGGAAACTGATTCTAAAACATTAATGTTGATTGACGACCCACTTTAGGGCCAACTTCTATAAGTTGATGAACTTTACAGAGCACTTAGGTACGACCTTCACCGTTATACATTCACAGTTCCTGGCAAGTAATCGCTAAGCTCCTCAATATAGTACGTGCCAGCCTGGATGTAAACACTGTGGGACCTGCAGCATGTTGGGGGGGGGGGGAGGAATCTGTCCAGCCTAGGACACTACTTCCAATGAAGGGGGTATTTTGTGTGTTATAGGTCAGGTACTATATAGCTCTGAAAGATGAACTTAGCAAATAGAACCTTTACATACTTTAACCATGACAAAGTGTTTCACCTGTGCAGGAATGGACATCAATTTAACTTCAATCTTCACTGACACTGAATAGTTAGACTTTTGGAATTCCGTCTCTTTGGCTGCCACCACAATTGAACAACAGAGTTTAGGGAGAGTTTTAGGGGTCTCTCAGAGTAAACTGTGATAAGATAAAAAGAACTAGTTGTGTACCGTAATCACCTACCATGAGCCTCCTGGATAGATTAATAGGTTTTAAAAATGTAAATAGCTAAAACTATATATTATACATATATATTTTTTATTATCAAATGTTGTCAATTAAATCATAAATTGATTGACGTAAGTGCCCATGATTTACCGAATGGCTGATGTCTACCCTAACAGACTAGATAACCTTCGGCAGCCAGACTCGCCTCCCTAAAAGGATTTGATGTACTACTGGTGTGGGCTTAATTCTTATTGGATATGTGGAGGAATAATAATGTACATACAAAGACCATGAACCATGTGTTATATAGATACAGTCACTGGTCTCATCGAGAAAACAGCTATGTAGATACAGCCTCCAGCCTCGGTCTCAAGAAACAGCTATGTAGATACATCTTCCACCCTTTTTTATATTCTCATTCAAGAGGAATTAAGTAGCACATTTGTAGATTGACTGAATCGCTGCCCTTGATGAAGGAGGGGGAAATTGGTCACCTTTCCTCGGCCCTCCTCAATCCCCTCACTATACCTTTAGTTGTGCACCACTGATATGATATGTGGCAGTTCTATTGGACTGTAGCTAATTGCTGGACAATAATGTTCACTTTTCTCTCTGGCTCGGGGTATATAATCGTCTTCTGTAATTGCTATAGGCATACGGGGGTCAATATTTCAGGGGGGGGAGATCAATTTTTGCCCAAATTATTATACTGCTGTATCAGTTGTTTAATAAACATTGAATAGTTGATCAAACCATACCAGTGAGACTTCTGACTTATGTCTTTGCATAGGTTTAGAGAAAAAATTAGATTCTCGCCTCTAATTCGTCTTCGTCAATTCTTTCGACGACGTAATCCACCGAATGACCTTTTTGCCGAACTCGAAGTAGCAGGAATGGATGCAAATTGTTGCTGCTACTTCGTCGTGTAGCACAGGACATAAATCTCTCAAATCGTTGTGGTACTACATGTCCAAAATGACACTGCGTCTTTTGCTGCTTTCGGACGAGAACTTTCACCGTCTTCAAGTTCAAGGGTATATGGATACTGATTAATCATATCATGAAAGAAAATCAACTAACATGACACAATGTCACGGTGATTGTATACTTACTCCAACGTAGTCTGCTGCAGGCTTCCAACTGCCACTCATTTTTTTGGCCTGAATTGGGGGAACATTCCCCATTCCCCCTGCATGGTATGCCTACGACCCCGCTGCATTTGATGTCTTGAAGAGATAGATTAATCACATTAAAGATGCGATTAAATCCTCCGTCCTGGCCCACCTTGCATCTCTGTAACCGTTTAACTGTTTCAAACTCCCGTTGATGACAGTAAATGTTGCCCAAGTTTCCCCGCACCCCCTCCAAACTTTGTTGATAATTAAATATCACCTACTCAACCAGCAAAGTGTAATTTATGGATATAAGTATGATTCACCCATTTTAAAACAAAACATGTCTTGTGACTGGAGTGAAAACAACATGCTCTGGGAATTATTTTTCAACACATTGAAGCTGGGAGCTGTTTTTTGTTGTTAGCTGAAACACTTAACTTCTCTGTCTGTGAAAAGGCCTACGAAATTTCTGATGTCAGTGAGGAGATGATATGAACAAATTGTGATTACATGGGAATTGGGAAAGAAATGGATTATCTGTCACTTGTCCAGTCAGTGATAATAACAGGTCTTTAAATCTTACCAGTTATGAGGGTTCAAATCAGATTGGATTTGATTAAAAGGGTAGTAGAAAGGATTCAATTCATTTTGGTCAGGTGGGGCCGCCCGACTTGGTACTAGATAGAAATGAAGTCAATTTAGTATGCCACTGATAATCAGCAACAACTGGTGAGGGGTAAGCCCACCTTGAAAGGAGGGGGGGGGGGTTTGGTATCTTCTCAGATCAGAGGTTGAATAGGCACTGTTTTGGCAGTTTTCATGTAATTTTCCTGTTTTAATTCTTTTCCTCTGCTTTTCAGTTATCATCTGGCAGAGTATTGTACCTGTGGAAGAGTGGTGAAGTCTGAGGTCCGTGAAGAACTTGGTTATCAAATCTATGCAACGAAACTTACAGCTGCTAGTGGAGTCGACCTAGGCGATTTCTCGTCCAATAACAATTCTTATACATCCTGTGTCATTGTTGTAAGTTAATTTGCTTCAAATTGTGTTTCCAGTTTCCCCCCAAATTGGAAAGATATTGAATCGTTTATCTTTAAACTTTCTGTATAGCTCGTTAACTATAAAGAAAGTATGAATAACGAATATAAACGTATTGGGTTGGACATGCAGAAATGCAAAGAACATTATAATTAATATTCTTGCATTGTGTTTCAACTGAGACAGTTAAAGTGAAGGAATTCAATTCAATTCAATTAAAATGATATTTCTCCCATGTACAACAAGTTACAGAAATTTACTAATATTAGAACAGTCGATGGCATGTCTGTAGGGAAAATGATCTGGCTGTTAATTATTTTGAGAAGAACTTGGACCATGCGCAATGCAGTTTTGGGGTATTTAATGAATGACTCTTACATGCATATATATGTATTTTCCAATATTTCAAGTGGACAATTTCTAACAGTTGTTATAATCACATAAGAAAAATAAAACGCAACCTAAATATCCACTGGCAAAATTTTGTTCAGATTCTATAATCAGTCGGTTCGCATGGTCTGCATTTCTGCAACCCCCTAAGAAAATAACAGGAAAATTACCGACTACCAACACACAACCCTCCGGGTGCCCATTCAACCAGTCTGATCCAGAAGATACGGATTTCCCCCCTCCCCCTCCTGTCGAGGGACGTACGTGGGCTACCCCTTTAATTCACAGAACATTGGTCACAGATGCAAGATCAACTTTCCCCCAAAAATATTTGCCAAATTCATGGTCTCTGTTTGGCAAAATTTGTGTTTGGAAGTCAAACATGCTATGGATGCTAAAATGGTGGTAGGTAAGTACAAGAGTGGTTTGTTGGTGTGTACATGGCAAAACGTGATTTATGCAAAGCCAAGGCGATAGCCTCAGTGCGAGTGTCCTTTGTGGAATAATTTATTTAGATCAACTGAACCAACTCATCCTCTTCCACCACTTCCCCACCCGCAATGCATATTCCATAGTCAAATGAGATCAATAATGTATCAAGTAGTTGTTGGAACAAACTGCCTTTGAGGTGGGAAGGTGATTAAATGACAACAGGGTGTGATGATCTACCCCTCATAATCCAATAATGAGGCTTTGGCAACCACAAATTATGTGGTAATGGGTTGTCAGGGAGAGTCAGCCAAGGCATAATTAGCCAGTTTTCACTTGTATTTTTTTGAAGACAACCCTTGTCATCAGGAGGGGGGAGGGAGGGGGTGATGGTTTCTTTTATATATAATTTAAGGAAGATGAGAGAGGCAACAACCGCACATGCTGTTTAATCTTTTCACCTTCAAAATGTTGCTGAAATATTTAGTGACCATGGAAACTAGTTTGTTGTTGTCCGTTGTAAGAACTAAAGAGAGGCTGTTATAATAAAGTTATCCCTGGATTTAGTTGTGTTCCAGCACACACAGTTCCACCCATGAAGGAATTGATTTTTCTCCTTTTTCTTTAGTAAGGTATTAAATACATTGAGATGTGCTGAATGCTACACTAAAATATGGTATATTTTTTTATATGAAGAACATCACTATAACTGCAAGTAAAACTTAGTTTGCAACTGCTCCACGTCTTCCCTCTCTGGATCAGGTGT
>JAODAG010179598.1:0-25495 GCA_027574785.1 Orphnurgus asper
AATCTGCAGCTGTTTCACTCCATGAAATTGCTCTGGTCGTTACCGTATGAGAAGATTACGTTTTAGCATTCAGGACGAGGACTTTCTAGCGTATTGACCGTGGCAAACTTGTTACACATCAAAAGAGTCGCGACTGTATAGAGCTGGTTCGGAGGGGGTGGAACAAAGATGAAACAGAATATGAGCAGCGAGCGGTGATACTTTCCTCTGCACGTTGCTTTGGTTTACGTTTGCAAGTTCCTCTTCAAGCTCACCTCTCTCTACGTGAAAGTACTGGCGCCTCGTCACCGCCCCCAGACGTCCCACACACCAGACCGGACCTTCCAGCTGGGCGTTTGGAGCGAGACCAAAACCCACGGTGGGATCGTAGCTCCCGACACCTGGACCTGTGATGGGTCGATTCTGGGCATCCACTAGCGTGACTTGGACACTCGGGTTCGTGACTCTGCACGGTATAACGGAAGGGGTTGAACACTGGAACATGAGCTCATTGTTGAAATGTGGAACGAACAACGTATCTGTGGGGATTGTGAAAGGAAGGAAAAGAAATTGGATTGGAAATCTAGAGTACTAACATTTGAGCAGACCGTCAATAAACACTAAACAAGTTCTGCCATATGACCTGTTACTCGGATAAAGTCGGCGAATCTCCTCTCCGAGCCACCCAAATAAAATGCCTTCACTAAGGTCCTGCCCAGGGCGGGAGCATGCCCCAGAACCGAGCTTTCGGCCCTTGTTTTCGAGCCTTTGGCACCCCCCCCCTGTCCTCCGAGGATAGTAATATATGGTTTGTTTTGGCACCCAAGTTGACAACCGCCACCTCCACCCCCCCATTCAAAAAGCCTGGATGCATCACTGCATATTATACTGCTCTACTTGATGGCAGGTCAGTGGCACGTTTGGATAATTTCAAAATGCGAGAAATTATCATCAAGCATAAAGACAGATGGTGGCGAACACACCCGATGACAAGTTTGCAACGACGACGCAACTATACGGAAATGATCTCACCCCGAGGGCCGTTGTACTTAAATTAAATCCTCCCGGAGATTGCGAATATTTTCTCCTTAGAAATTGAAGACTTGAATTGAAAAAATGTCGGCACTGATGCCTTCACCACCACGGTTTAATATGCATTTCATTTGTTAACTCTACCCTTCGCCATGAAGATCCACCATTATATATCAACATATGTGCTCGGATTGACATTTCGGGCACATGTAATGTAGGCTACATATGCGTCTTATGAAAATGACATTTACGGATACGTGAACTGATCCTCCTTTAAGAAGGCTTATTTATCCATCAGTGCAGTAAAACAAAATGACATTTCCTTTGGGGCTTTAGGTTCCAAAAATCAATATAACAACAAAAAAACGGCGCCGTACCGAGAATGTTACAAATTAGGTATTTTGAGACACATGCAGTTACATAGCTCGGTGCTGAATGCAGATTTCTGAAAAATATTTCTGCTGTACATACTGGGATAGTTACACGTAATAACGAAGAGGTTTTTCAGTTATAGTTGCGAACGGTTTATGATGTCGCAAGTTATTTGATTTGACAATTTTTACAATCGTGATCTTTATTAATTCGGTCTGTCGAAGAAGGCCTATCACATCCAACAAAGCGTGCCAATGGTTTTCAAGTATGATTAGTGATTGTTGATTGACTAGGTGCACGGCAGATTCAGGATTTTGATGTAGGAGGGGGAATCGAGGAGGTGCGTCTCCCTTTTTCCCATTAATACATAGGACTTAAGGGATGGGGTAAAAATCAGCAAAATCAGGATTAAATTTATAACTACGAAATTAGAGGTAAACTGTCAAAAATAGAAGGGTGGTATGGCGCATGCACACCCACTGCAACTACTATATACACAATTCACCTCTACTATATACACAATTCACCTCTAGACAGCTCTCTCTGGATTCAAAACCCTCAGTGTTTTATGTTGGTCATGGATGAATGCTGGAGAGCTGCATGCAGGGTAGATCATAGTACATGTTATATAGAGGGACACAGGTAAGTTGCAGAGCAATATGAAACCCAACTGTGACTATATTCTGCCAGATTATTGGCTTGATTATCGGTTGAGAATCTTTGGCCTGTAATACATTCCTGTTGATAAGATGCAACCGTTTAAATTACTGCACTAATTGTGCGACAAAACCAACAATTGACCACTAACTTCCCCAACACTTGACCCATACTGTCCTATTTAATTTTGATCAATCAATCAGTTGAAGGACAAATTCATTCCGGTTCAAATTTGACCGGTCAGGAAACGTGGATGTCCATCAGTTCAATTAAAATTTTGACCATTGATTGAGTGGAACTTTTAAGTAAAAAAATGTTTTAGAAAATGTTTATACCTTTCTTGAATATTTTCTTACAGTATCTTATGTCAATAACTGAATATAAAATGACTGGAATAAAGTAACTTGCTTCTTACATTATAGACATTTTTATGAGTAACATAGGCTCTGAAGTGCAGGGGATGGGGGAAATGGCCTCTGCAACTCGGGCTATTTTTCACTCTCCCCAGGTCCCCCTAACTGTCCAAACTAAATATTTACCGTAGGCACCAAAATCACTTTAAACATGCCTAAAAGTGTAAATCTCCCAGGGATTTCTCCCCCCTCCCCTGAACCTCACCAGGCAGTTCCTTCAACAGCCATGCACCCTGAGGCCATTGGCATCGGTTCTAACCCCCGGCCCCATTGATTGGCCCCTTCCCCCAACTTTCGAAACGTGCCAATAGCCTGAATGCGATACTCTTGGTCCCAAGCATCTTGCATTGCCATGGCTAGCTACATCAGTGACAAACGTAGAAACTTTTGATGGAGGGGGGAGGGAGATGCTTAATATTTCTTGATTCGTGGACTACAGGCTACTGCCGCCGAAGGCTTCAACGAGAATGCACGAAGCCAGTTCTTGGGGGGGGGTCCTGAAGCCTGCCTTAGGGCCCCGGGGTGAGGTTCAATTCAGTTACATCTTTTCATTTGTTTTTGTAATACAGGAGGGGGGGTTTTGATTACCAGACTACCCCTAAATCTGCAATTGGGGTGTATAGTACATACTTTAAAATATATGAAATAGCAGACCTGAAGATTGTATTAGGGAGGTAATTCTGCTACACCAATCAAGCGTAAACTACTGATTGGTAATTCAGCATGCCGTACTTCCCTTTTTCTCTTGGGCTAGTTTGTTTGGGTCAGTTGGGCTATCCCCATAACGCAGTTGCCATGCACTGACCATTATAGCATTCATCATCAAATGTATCTCCTGTTTGCCGGCGTCCTTGATTTAAAGGAGAACTAATTTGAATCAATTAATCAATGAAACTGGCTTGGTCGATATTTGGATGAATTCTGTTAATTAAAATAATCCTGGCATTCTAGCTCATCCTCAGCTGCAGTAGGTGTATACACTACATGCAACGAATGGAGACCAAAGAACGATATTAATTATACATTCCCACTTTTTGGGAAGTTTATCTGATCCATTTCTGAAAGAAGCAGCTATAATTAGCAGGACCACACACACACTGTGTAGGTCACACATAGATAGCAAAGAAATTTCAGCATGCCTTTGCATGCGTAAACGATACATTCAGACTGGTATATACCGGTAGTGAAAGGAATATGGGCTTCACAAATACACCTAAACCGATTTAGCCTATACTTAATCAAATTTATAAACCAATCATACATTCACTGAGACCTCATCCACAAGTTGAATTCTTATCCTAGCTGCAATGGTCATTAAAGTGATAAATTCATACCCAAAAGCTGCTCCAGAGACATATCCTACAAATTGTTGCATACATTTAATGTCAGAATATTTTTGCACTTTTACAATAGGACTGTTGCCCTTAGAGTATATGGATCACTTGTCACACACACGCGCACTACACGCACTACACCCATCGGTCTTCCGGTCTTATAAGTTATGACGTCATGTCGGAACCATGGACTATCTCCAGTACTGAAGTATATATATGCAGTGAAAGTTCAGACAGGATATAATACCAGTGTACTGGCATATCAGGCAAGCCATTTCCACCACACTACCAGGAGGTAATTAGACAGTTCAACCCTGCTGTCCGCCTTTGTAACACAGTAACATCGATTCCAAGAAAGACAACACAGTGGAATTAGTGATTAGCACTGATCAAAGCTAGAGGCGCGACAGCTTACGATATCGGAAGAAACAATCGACAGGTTGCACTTCCAATTTCCTCTTCCAAGTCAGTTTATCCTAACAACAATAATAATAATCATATTCTGTACGACAGTGACAAATTTCCTTGCACTACTGCATGGTTCAAACTACACATCCTTCCTTACTTAGAGCGGCCATGTTTGCTCACTAAGAAAATTGAACAATTTGTGAACAGTTAGTTGGTGGATATTTTTTTTAGCATTGCCAAAAAAAGGTTGTAGGAACCTTTTATATAGATACCCTTTAAGCATATAATCCTTAGTGACCTTTGTCCATGACTTCTTGTTTCATGAAGAAACCACATCCACAAATGGAGGATAACAATCTGTCTAATTTGATATTTTTTGTGAATTGCCCTATCCTAACATCCCTATTCCTTCCTTTTGTTTGTAGATGACTTAACCAACTGGTGGTGCGTAGGCCTATGTACCCTACATCCTGACGATTTTGGTGCATACATGCATCTCCATATAATACAATATAGCTGTATAGGTGGAACCTCATAGTAAGTCAGAACAACTTTAATCTGTTGTTGTATAGTAGTATATTGACTAATGATGTCATCCTTGACACTTGCTGCAAGGGTTATTGAATACTATATACTGTACCAATACTACACAGCTTGCTTTTGTTTAACAGCGATCAGCTTAGGCTATGTACAGCCTACAGTATAATTCCATGAAAATAATTCCTAGAAAACGTGAAGTTTTCTTCTATATAACCTGTAACATTCCTGTTTCAATTTCGCAGACCAAAGCGATTAAATACTGTAGGGTACGGTACGTAGGCTATCCAAAGACATAGTTAGTAGGCCTATACGGGATAGGCTACTAAATTAGTATCTACATAATACATAACTATATTTGAGGTGGGCTAACTGTAAGTACACCATACCAAAATTTGAGGTAGATTTAATAAAGATTTTGTTCCTTGCTTGCAATTTTCCTGAAGTATTACATTTAATGGCCCATATATATATAGATCAGAATCACCAAATTTTTAACCTTCAGTGACGGATCTCTGAAGAAGGTTGACAAACTTCTTGGGGCCAACAGCTATTCTCCCAAATGTAAGACAGGCGTTCCACTTCCTATATGGCTGCCATATGCCTTGGAAGTCTCGGAATTTCCAATTTTCCATTGCTACCTGCATGCAGCATGGGCATTACTGTTTTTTGTTTTTGATGAATCTCTAGGGAGTCACCATCCATGATTTGCTGACATTACATTAACCATATTTCAGGCCATACTACAGGTACACCATGCAGAGTGCAGCTTCAAATGCCAATGGTTGTTTACAACTACTACTGAAGCAATACATTCAAGTGGCACCAACAGATGCAGGTGGCCATGAGTGTCATGGTACAATTATTGGATCCTTCCAGGTAGAATATCAAGATTGATCCCGAGTATGTGATCATTCACACGACCTACAGTAGGTGACCGCCCGTGATGGATCATGAGTATGTGAGAATTCAAACTACATAGATGATCACTCTTGCCGGATTGATCCTTGGATCATGAGAATGTGAACGTTCACACAAATATAATTACCCTTGATGGGTCGGTCATTGCATCCTGAGTATGCAAGCAATCAAAACAATGATAATCGCCCTTGCCAGATCGATCCTTGGATCCTGAGTATGTGAGCATTCAAACTACATAGATGATCACCCTTGCCACATCGATCCTTGGATCATGAGAATGCGAAACGTTCACACTACATAGATGATCGCCCTTGATGGATCGATCCTTGGATCCTGAGTCTGCAAGCATTGAAACCACATAGATGATCACCCTTGCCGGATCGATCATTGGATCATGAGAATGTGAACATTCACACTATGTAGATGATTACCCTTACCAGATTGATCCTTGGTTCCTGAGAATGTGAGCATTCAAATTGACGGATCGACGGGAAAACTTAGCTGTGGAGAGCGAGAAAAATTGTGGTCTTACCCTGAGAGGCGACGTAGACGTATACACTCGTGCTAGAGACGTTTTCGACCCTGTTGACGATCTTCCGGTACACACACTGGTACTGCCCCGTGTCTGAGGGCGTGGCCTCCCCGATCCCGAGGACGCTGCGGTGCCTGAAGCTGACCTCGCACGTCCGGCAAGAGGTGGGCCTGATCTCCTTCCTGGCTCTGTCCACCGAATTAGGGATCACCCACTCGAGTTTCAGGACTCCTACGCACATCAGTTCCAGAGCGCCGTTTTCGGCGATTATCTTTCGTCCGCCGTCCGACTGTATCCGGGGCGGTCCGTATCTCTCACCTGTCGGAGAGAGGAACGTGACAGACAAAGAATGAATGAAGCAATTAAAACACTTTGCACCAAGCATCTTCGCACAAAGTCGCACTTGAATGGAAAAAAAGTATCGGTGAATCCAAGCGAAGCGGTTTCTCAGAATTTAGTGTATGTCCGGCATTAGCTCGGGGGGAATTAGGGGGGGTGGTTCTTGATAGCCAGAAAACTGGATTCCAGGCACGTTGCCCATAGTTACGGATGTGTTAATAATTAACGAGTGGTGCATTTGGCTAGATTTTGTCGATGAGAGAAATTACAGCGAGAATGTGATCCCTTTGTAAATCACGGCGACACCCCAGGCGCATGTAATACTCTATTTGTTGTGTCCCTTCTGAATGCATATCGAGATTCTCAGATAAGCTACCATGATGAATAAAAGCCTGCCAGGAAAGCTTACAGTTTTGACGATACATACTTTATTCTACTCACACCATGATCGTGATTACAAAATTGAAAACCCTTAATAAAGCATCAGCAAACCATCTCCAAAGAACAAGCCATCTGCAGCATCACAGATGGGGCATATTAACAGGTTTTTTCTGACATTGGGGAATTTACAAAATGGAAAGGGGCCCTCTCTGTGAAATCATAAATGGAAGAGGTTGAATATTTCCACAGGAAGCAGTGTGTGCAGAAGGACCACAATGTTGACTCATATACCTTAAATGGGGGCGCCTTACATTCGCTTTAAAAGTAGTTGAAGGAAATAATAATTGTTACCCAACCCAGGTCCACATCATATCTACTAAAAAAATCTGGGTTTTGTCTACTTTTTATGGTAACCACTTGGGTATTAGCTTGAATTTACACTGATATACATTTACACTGGCAACTGACTAGGATTGTTAGGTTTAAACATATATTTCATTTACACAGATATGGGTATATCAAAGTGTGCCCAACTATTTGAGTGTAGGTGGCAGATACCCAGACAACCGTTTTAAGTGAGTGTAGCTCTACCAGGTTGGTTAGTTGTTTAATAGGTATTTACACCAGATATGGGTACATGGAACAATTCCCAACGGTTGAATAGGTGGCTATAACCTACCAACCCAGTTTTAAGATTGTATTTGTAGCTATACCATGATTGCCAGTTGCGGCGTGCAGGCAACAGGTATTCAAAGCAGCTATTTGCATTGGACTGGCATGGGTTTTAGCATCCCAATCATACCTCTGGGTATTTGACATCTGACCCTTGACCAAACTAAAAGATGTGTGTATGTGTTTCGGTTGCATTACCATGCCAGCCTCGCTGCAAATGTATCCCCGAGTCAATAGCTGTACACCTGACCTGCACTCCTAACAGCTAAGGAGCAGAGAGTGCCATCTGCAGGTTCTTAGCATATTTCTATTTGTTTTCATGTGTGTGTAATGTCGTTTGTGGCTGTCGTTTCAACAAGTAAACTGCTGTTGAATGCAGCTAGAGAGAGAGTTACCGAGGTTTTATAGTACCCTACATGTCTCTTAACCTAAGAAGACGCATGCTTGAACCTTGTGCATGCTACTTATAATTTTGTGAGACTAAACAAAGGTCAAGCAGACTGAGATGCTATCCTATATATACAAGCAGTATTGTTCATGAAAAGCAGTATTGTTCATGAAAAGCAGTATTGTTCATGAAAAACAAATTTATGCCTGTCCCTGAATATTGCATGCAAGGATATACAATTTTTCTACAGTTGTTCAGAACAATTCATATCCATACTGAACTATTCAGAACAATTCAGAGCCAGTCAGGACTATTCATCCATTAACCTTGGTACAATTCTGAACAATTCAGAAATGTTCAGAAATTTTCAGAAGCAAGCAGAACTGTGGTTCAGAACAATTCAGAACTGTTCAGAACCATCTAGAACCACTCAATACTATTCAGAACCGTTCATAATCTAAAGTAGCTGTTTCATGCAGCAGTGGAGGCAGATCCAAGGAATTGTTTTTTTTATTTAAAACCACACACCTACCATGCACCTGTTACTGGATTTCTAATGGGCTTTCCAATGCCCCCCTCCCCTTGCTGAAAATCCTGTACCTGCCACTACAGTGCAGTAGCATTTGTGCTATAAACACCTTGACTCTTATATACACCCCACCAGCAGAAAGGACTAGTTTAAGTTACCTACAGAAAGCATGCATGGTGACTATAATTTTTTTTTTATCTGGCTATACCAAGTGGATAATTCTCCTCAGATGACATCCAGGGACTTCATTTATCGTCCTTCATTTATCACACTTAATTAACCGTGAAATATGATACCTGAAAAGATATAGAAGAGAATTCAGCCACAGTATGTGCCAATCTGTCAGTGGTCTAGCTGGGGATCCTATACCATGATCACAGGTCACACGGTACTGAGCTTTTCCTGGGTGTGTTTGTGTCCATGTGTGTACTCAGGTCCCATAGTGGGCAGTAGGCCTAACCTGGTTCCAATCTATCTTAGGATGTAGGTGCAAGACCTGGAGGGGGAGGGGGGAGGGTATAGAGGGGGAATACTCCAACTTTTCAAAAAGGATGATTTTCTCCCTCCACTCCCCAAACATTTTTCACCTGAAAAACATTATTATCAGTCTTAAAATTCGCTGCTAAAATACCAATTTCCCCTTCCCATCCCCAGCACACGTTCAAAATATTCCACTGTTCTCAGTTAAAAGAGTTATATTACCTCATATTTTGCCAATGTACAAAAGGTATGCCATATATAAGGCATGTATTCTCGACCGGGATGTTTGGGTCCCACACCCGCACCTTATTTTGGGTCCCACACTCCCCCCCCCTATTGTTTTGCCTTTACCTGTAATGCCTTAGAGTATGTGTAGTGTTATTAAAGCTGTCCTTTGCACACATGGCGCAGCAGTACAAAGTCATGTGTTGTATCGGTATAGGAAAACATGGTGCACGCCAGCCTTTTTCCTGAGGTGCCTCCCCCAGGGGCCCGGAGGTACCTCCCACCAGGGTTCCCCCTCATCACAAAGCTCTCCTTGCAGGCGTCCTAATTACCAGCCCACTGTGCTAGACGTTTCTAAAACACAGTTGCAAGAACGCTGGTAGACAGAACAGGTTGAAAGAGGAGCTTTCGGTCATTTGCCCAAAATGAAAAGTTTCTAGTGCCTTCACTGAAAGATATTATTATTTCCAAATTCAAGATAGCTGTATGATATTATCAGCTTCAATGCTGAGAGAGGATAATTGGATTATCCCCTAGCTGTCTACCCTACTTACCTTTATGAATGGATTATAGCTATGTAAGGCTGTGAGGATTGCCAGCTTTAATGATCTACTTCCTGTTAAACCCAGCAGCTAAGACCCTCCCAGCACCTGTTACATTCTTTGAAGTTTAAAATTAAGAAAAATCTATCCCAGTGGTTTATGGAGAAACTTTATCCTCCAAATATTACACAAAAAAAAAAACCCAACCACCAGAGCTTCAACTGGTATAATTTATATTTTGTATAATCTAGTTTGAAAAGGTCAGACAGCCCTAAATATGTTTAAAACTTTACTTCTATAATGATATAACAAAATGGGGGGGGGGAGGTAGGAGGAAGACTCTTTTGGACAGGGATGTCTTTTTTGGCAGACTTGAAACCATGAGAAACATTTTTCGAAAAATGTCCGTCTGTGGGGAAATCATTCTTGGGTGTATGAAATAAGGAAGTAGCCACTAACATGGATGCCAAAGTTTTGCATCTTGTACCAGTAACACCATTTTAGGGGACTTTTAAGTTTGTTTAGCATATATTTAAATCATATGAGATTTAGGTAATAAAAGTTTAAGACAAATGTAATTAAAATCCGGGAACGAAGAATTTTCGAAGGAGTAAAAACTACATCAAGCCTGAGCTCGGAAAATGTTATGATAGTGACACCGTCATCGTCGTCCGAGAGAGACCTCACGGAGGTATGCAGATTACTAAAGGATGCATGACGATTTGCTTGGCTTGAATGACATACAGTACGACAGTACATTAGTTTCTCTAATCATTTGGGAGTTAAATAAGAAAAAAGAGGGAATTGCCAGGAGTAAATCTACGCACCCAGTGTTAGGTCTGGTCAGAGCGTGTCGTCATGGAGGTATAGGACGGAGGCTATAGATATAAATTTAGGGGGTCGGAGGGTTCATGCAATCAGTACAAGTAGAGCGCCGTAAAAGACAAAAGCTTGAATCTTATTTACGCAGTTTTGGGGGGGGGGGACTGACTTTTACGGGATGGGCGATATTTTGTTGCCCTGATTGACATACAGTACGACAGAACAGCTAGCATATAGTTTCTCTATTCATTTTGGATTTAGTGTTCACTCTATCTGAAGAATTTGAGGTACTTAATACAGGGCGTTATTATGTAGAACGAGATACAATGTTATCGACCGGCTTTTAATCCCATGTAAATATACTCCATAACCCCTATTGATGATTTGATTCCTTGATTGATAGTTAGTTCTGTTGTTGGTATAAATTTCTCCTCAAAAATAATGGCTCATATGTTGTACCTATTTTTGCCACCAAAATGCCACATGTAAGACAAACTTTAGAAAGCAGCGAATGAAAATGTTAAATGTTCTCTCGCGTTCATGCAAAACAAGTGTCCTTTCATTTTACTTTTCTTCATTTGAAAGTAACT
This sequence comes from Orphnurgus asper, assembly GCA_027574785.1. Taxonomy (NCBI): domain Eukaryota; kingdom Metazoa; phylum Echinodermata; class Holothuroidea; order Elasipodida; family Deimatidae; genus Orphnurgus; species Orphnurgus asper. The sequence goes on from JAODAG010179598.1 coordinate 11,154, forward strand.
GTCTAAAGACGGGCCTCGATAGATATATATATATATCTATATATATATGCAACCACCCACTACTTGTACGTGCCACACTTCCAAATGATACACATATACCAATGTCTGGTATATTGTACCACTACAATTTCATCTTTGACGTACCTGGTAACAATGACATAGAACCATTAATACAGCATGAATGGAATAAATCAGAGAGAAAGAATTTGGAATGGTTTATACTTCATGTAAGCTTCACCTCAAATATAGAATACATTTATGAATTAGGGGATAGGGGGTTTAATACGTTAGAGGATGGGCTAGCATCGACATACAGGTACAGTACATACAAAATATTTGAGGTAGTCAAACATGAAGTATAGTACATACTTCAAATAAATGATACATTCATGAGTATGTATAAGTTAGGGGATAGGCTAGTATCTACATATACATACACAATATTTGAGGTAGTCCTACATGAAGTATATAATACATACCTCAAATAGAGCAGTCACTGATAAGGTATATCCCAGATAAGTTATTTACCATAGGATCCCACTACTTCCTGTCACACCATTATAATCGGGAACTTCCTGCACCATGAGAATGAGATATTACAAGACAGTACCTGGACGTAACTAAAACGTACCACACTTTGCCGGGCAGCGAGTTATACTATAGTTAGACGCTGCTTGGATTCGATGCAGTGGCGGCTTGATATTTTTGATGTCCATTTTCAAACTCCGAATTACAAATTCATCTCGCCATTCCCATGTAGTTTCCACCTCCCAATTCCTCCTCACTCTTCCATTAAAAAAATTGAATTAGAACTTGGAGAAGGATCTGTGTTACTACTGTTCATGTTATTACTTTCCTCAGGCTGGTGATTGACGAAATTCAACCTTTTTGAAAGTGTAAATATTAAAATTCACAGAGTGCTGTTCCTTGATTCAATCATTGGCAAGCAGTTGTCATTGCCAGCAGATCGATATGCATTGGGGGGGGGATGTTTCAATTTGCGGACCCAACCTTTGGTGGGAATGAAGGGGTTCAACTTGCCCATCCAGATTTAAGCATACATGGCCTCAAGGGAAATACTAAAACTCCCCTTAATAAGAATCCATGATGCAAAATATTACGCTTTCTTCTATACCCAGTGCACAATAGTCCTTTAATATCATCTGGGTGGGTGTAAACAGGAAATCGCATTAGGCCTCATGAACAGAGGTCAGAGGCCAAACATGCCCACAGGACTGGTCAAGGAAACAAATACTATTAGTTCATAAATAAATCAGGTTCAAAGTTCAACTGCAGATAATGGTAAGTGACATATCCTTTCCTTGATACTAATCTAAAATATTGCTAAAAATCTTGCAGTCTTTGCAATTGTAGAACTTCAAATAATTAACTTCCATTTCTAAAACTTTGAACTTTTCTTAGGCTTTTAATATTTCTGTAATCATTCCTGCACATTATACTATAATGTACCATAGGTTTGTTTTGTACAGCAACTGTGGCTACAGGTACCAGCATTATACTTTATGCTTTTATGGTATATTGACAATGCTAATTTTATGAAAATCTTCCATTTTTAAGGGGCATATACTGTATTTTAAAATGCCAAAAAATACCCTAAAAAATGATTCTGCTGCCATTAGTTAAATTGTCAATTATGGCTGTTAAAAGAGGCTACATGACAATTTAAAGTTTATCCAAAGTGTCGAGCCCATACCTCTGGACATTTTAGCTTTACTAAAAGATACATGCAGGTACCTGATGTGTGGATATATAGGCCTATGTGCATTTTACAGGTAAGTGAATGTGTGGATTATGCCTACCATGTGCTATATAAAGGTAAGTGATATTTGGGTAGGGCTATTGTGTGCTATGAGTACAGGAAAATGATGTGTTGTATATTATATGCCTATCATGTGCTACACATGTCCATGTAAGTGATGCGTGGATACTTACAATTAGGGCTATAATAGGGCTTAATTGTCAATAAAATTGTTAAACCAGTTTGGACAAAAACCTCGGACAGGTATATATCACAAGATTATAATTCATTTAATCTCGGACATTCACAGGGTCTATGAACTGCTCGAATTTTCTCTCAGAAGATGAAGTCTGTTTTGTCTTTAGTCCCCGATAGATGTGTCTGTCAAAAGTTAAACATCTGTCAAATGTACCAAATACTTTTCAGATTTTTTACTTCAAATAAAACAAGTTTACAAGTGTATGTTTTTGTTATTAAATATCTGTCCAGTTGAAGCATTTTGTTATCTCTTAGGGCATCAAATCATAGCCATCCACAATCTAGTCTAAATCAAACCCATGTATATAACCCAAGCAGAACGGCGGCAATAACCAGGTCAGAGGGAAACAGCCAATGACTTCACAAATGACTTTTGGCTACAACAATAAAAATAAACCAAAAGAGTCTAAAATTTACACTGACAGTTATAGTGCTGTACTTACATCAAACTGAAGAGGGTTTGCAGTTCTTCTCTCAGTTTAGCAGGACAAGTTCATTAACTTTTACAGACTTTAGTACCACTGCAGGAGAGGTTAGTCTTCTCAGGCCACTACTCAATAAAAGTAGCAGTTTCTAAATGCCAATTATGATGGCAATGTTCAACACTTTGATGAATATTATGGAGAACAGTTCAGCCAAAGTGGCAGAGGTTGGTAAAAACAATGTCCCTTGATTGTAGTATACAGTAAGTGATTGATGAATCATTCCAAGGTAATAAAAGGGATAATGTTGTTATTGTTTCCAAGATCATGGAGCAAACAATTTTTGTAGCAGTTTTTGAGAGAAAATCTGTGATGTGATGATGATATTAACACTCTTATTAACAGCTGGCTAAACTATAACAGAGGAAGTAAAACCTCCGCCACTTCAAATGGAGATTATATCACGTTATTGTAGGGGGAATGTTAGCGATCAATGTTATTATACAGGGCATGTTAGGAATCGAAGGGGATAGAGATGATCAATGTTATTTGTCAGTACCGTAGGCCCATAGATTCGATAATTCATGCAGAAATGTGCTATTGCACACATGACGATGTCGGACAAACAAAACAATTGGGTGTGGCGTAGACCGCATAGTAATTGCACTAAGGTAAAATCCTTCGGTAATGATACTGGTTGTTTCGTCATAAACGTTGGTCGCAACATGGTAACCATTCTGGCGAGTCGTTGCCCGATCAAAACCTACAGTAGGCTATTTATAAACATTGCAGTCCTTGGAATGTCCACAAGGATTGAAATTAATACAAGACAGGTCCTGATAAGACTAGTGGAAAATGTGTACACTAGGTGGCCATACAGTAGTTATAAATAATAGCTATGGAGCCACTGGAGTAATAACTTACTACTGATATATGGTATAAGGTCCTATAAAACTGTCTTCAGTGAGGGTTTTAAAATGACAAGAACTGATAAGCATGTCAAAAACCCATGGAGGTGTAGTCAATAGCCAGGGAGGTGTACAACTGCAATAACTAGGGAATGATAGCTAGGCTATATAGTATCTGTATACGTTTGTACATATATAGCATATTTGAGGTGGTCTTACAAGACTAGTAGCTATCATATATACATATTGTATGTGTAGGCCATGGTATAGGTTAGCTACATACACATTGAGGTGGTCTTACATGATGTACACACCCCTGTAATAGATGTGAAACACCACCTCAAGTATAATGCCATGTACATGTAAAAGCAGATACTAGCCTATCCCCTAACTTACACATACTCATGTGTGTATTATAAAGTTGAGGTGGTCTAACATGAAGTAGCCTATATACTGTAGGCCACTTATACCAACGAATAATAATAATCCCCCTCCCTTCTTCCCTCCCTCCCCCCCTCCATGATGGATAATTATGTGCTTTGATGTAAATTACAATAAATGGTCCATGGATCATCTTTCTCATCAATACCATTGTCTATAAAACTCCAACATTGACTCCAATCATCATTAATACTGTAGTATAGTACCACGCACACACAACAACCCAAGGGTATCCATGCATTGCATTAATATCAAACTTGGACAAGTACTGTATTGGATACCGGTACTTCTGGAGAAGCACAATTGCCTTGATAAAGAAAAAAAAATTGGTTTGCCATCTGGTTCATTTCAGTAAATGAAGAGGACAGCTTACAGTAATTAATTAATTTAACTTTGCGAGGGGCGTTGCAATAACCTGGCTTTATTGTACTATATATGCATCATGACATTATATGGGTTTACAGAAACAATAAACTGGGAACTGTACACATCTTAGTTGGTTCCTCTTCAATTGTTGTCGAAGAAAGAATTCTTCTCCATCCAATACCCACTCCCCCCCCTTTCCCCTGCCTCTCCTGTGCAGTACAACAACACGCACAAGTAACACTCACCCCACCCCAAGTAAGAGAAGAGAAATGCCGCTTGCAATACATTCTGCTTGCAAGAGCTACAACGATACAATCCCGGTTCGACCAAGTAACAGGGGACAGTTACAATTTCCAGTAGAAACAGGATAGCTACTGCAGTAACAACCCACAAATAATGCATGCTCTGATAAGAGAGTGTGAAAAATGCCACGTTTTTTGTACAAAATGTGTCTCGCAGCAACTCCCGCCACCCGCTTACCCACTCCGTCGCTGCAACGGCGCTCCAGCAGTATATATTTTTTTCCCTCCAGAATTTCGTATGTAATTCACTCTATTGGAGTGAGTAGGGGGGGGGCTACAAAGCCAAAATATCTAATTACGACAAACTCAGATGTGCTGTCAGATGTAAAATTCTCTTGCATTTTCAAACGAGCTGATGGATGCAAAAAGAGCGGGAAACTTTTGAATCTCACTCCCTTTTCGTTGGCCATTATTAGTAGCAGCCTACTGCAAGGTAGATAAGTCTGGGCGATAACCATCTCCAATCTCCACAGTCGGTAAATCTGATTATTTCGAAACTCAAAAATGTCCATTCTAGACAGTTGAGGATATTAAATCCCGGTATCGTTAAGGAGTTCAAAGAATCGAGATAAATTAGATAGGAGAAAAAAAAAACGTATATATTCTATGAATATTTTAGTGTGATCCTTTCCTGGAATTTAAACAACGACAAAATAAAGCGATTTAAAAAGCAGCCTCGTCGGCTTGGACTGGAAGGTTTTAACATTCCGATCTGGAAATTTCGACAATTATTGACATGCAAAACCCTTAACTAAACTAACAGATGATGTGCGCGTGGTATTAATTCATTGTAAGTAGCCCGACCACTTAACATGGAATTAACAGTTTGCCTCAGCCTCAAGCACTAATTTGTCCCCCAAAATCTTACGTCATTTTACACCACTCGTAATGGTTACTTAGTGCACAGGGAGATTCATCTTAAGTGGATGCATACAATTTTTGATGTTTAGTGTTCGTAGACGTCCTGTGTGCTATAGACGACATTCCATGTATGCAGAGAGTAAAATAAAAAACATTTCCACATTTGATTCCCATAAAAATCAATTATTTAATTTAATATAGGGTGTTGGTAAAACCAAGCCATGTAGTAGCTATTTTTTGCCTGAATGTTTTTTTAAACATTTCGTCTTCAGGGAGGTTCATACTCCCCGGTTGTACAAAAAGTTACCGCAAGGTCCTTCTCTTCCGGAGAAAACGTGTCAGGACGTAGTTGATATGTTGAATCACTAAAAATGTCAAAGGAACCCAATGCGCTCCCCTCAATTTTTCAAACTGGATTTAGATTATACTATTATATTACACTATATTATTATACTATATTATTATACTGGGTTTTATATACTATAATCTCCATCAGTTACAGTAGTACAAATGCACATTCATTTGAAAAGTACGATCATGTTAGTTGTAACTCGATGGACTTGCTCTGTTTCGATGTTGTTTTTTGTATTTTGCTAGGTTTTGAATGTAACGTAAATACCATCCACAGAGGATATCAAAATTTTTACATAACTATGGTAAATAACTACATATGCCCTAGTAGGCTATGCACATACAAGATGTTATGTGTCAAGAGATGTTAAGTATACTATCGACGATCAAATCTATACTTAAAATAGAAAGATTTTTGAAATATGATAAAGAGCCACGTAAATTTGCGTAGGTTTTTATAATATTTGCAAATACATCTTGAAGAAAGTGATGGGGGGATTAGCTCTTGCTGAAAAAGGCCTATCACCCTCCCCATCCCCTCAACCTTACCCGAATCCATTTATCTCCACCTCTGGCTGGCCATGCCTACCTAAGAGAAATATTTGCTCCTGTTGCTCTTTGAAGCTGCATGAATTTTCCCAACACCTTTTACAGATTTATACAAAATCTCCTACTTAATGTGCAGGCCACATTATTTTCATAACTGAAACTAGTTCTCCAAACCAAAAAAAATTAAATACATATATCCATCTCTAGGATTTCCCAGGAGGAATTCCTTGACAGGTTATCAATGCCCAACAGACACAGTTTTTTTGGTTGAAAATGTACAACATTGCTCTTGCATATTAAGAGCTGGTTGAGTGAAGATGGAAGATGGAATTAATTTTCAATCTGGATGGAAGCGGATGTTCAAATAGGATATGGTTGCATCGTAGGGTTCGCAACCTACTGAATATCAAAACAGAAATGCAAAGTACAGGTGCAGTAGTATACAGTAGGTGGTTTACAGAATGAGACTAATTGAATGGTGGGTAGGCCTATAATACCGTATGTCAATGCTGTAGCAGAAGTGCAAAGTTTAGGTAGCATAGGTGGTTTACAGAATGAGACCGATTGAATGGTGGGTATACCATATGTCAATTCTGTAGCAGAAGTGCAAAGTTTAGGGTACTTGGGTGGTTTACAGAATGAGACCGATTGAATGGTGGGTATACCGTATTCTGTTGCAGAAATGCAAAGAACAGGTGGTATATGCTCTCTCCATCCCTTCCCTCACTAAGAAAAGAAATGACCCGTACTTGTCATTACAAAGAATCTTTGTGCGGAATAGTTTGCTCAAAACAAAAAGAAACCGCAATACCCCTGCCCATGGGTATTGTTGATATATTTTCTTCTCTCTAATATTTGTAACAATTACAGGATACGGACTACCTAAGGACCATTAGCTAACACAGAACTTATTGTCATGGGGGGAACATTATCACACACCATCATCACATGCCAGTACTTGTATTGGCAGGATGATCAGCTAACCAAGGCAAACTTCTGGTTAACTGTGCAAATTATTAAGGGATTGCCAAAAGCACGATAAACTATAGTAAGTACACAGAGGAAGACTTTCCACACCTATAATTTCCTCAGTATCATTTCAGTAATTTTGCAAAGACCTGGATGCCGTTTGGGGCGAGTGTAGTGACCCCACATAAGGTGGCTCTGTTTGGAGGATACTGTATATAGCCCCGCCACGAACAGGTGCAGGCCGTCCTGGACACCACAGACACTACACGTGATCCTGGTGGCCAACAGGCAGAAAATGAAATAAATGGACATGACGATTAACTGATGTAATGATTAATTTATTTTTTTTATGTTGTAACATTAGTACACACCTTCCACAACGCCCCTCGAAACACCCCCCCCCCCACTAGTGGCCAGAGGACCTTGAATCCCTATGGCTCTTTGTTCCACCTCTGGGACTGGCAGCAGGATTGTGGCATTGCTCCCAGGAGTCCAACTATGTTATGCCCGCCGGGTTTACAGGCCAGTTCTGGAATCAGTGAATCTACCTTATACTACTCCCACGATGCATTTTGCTCAAAAGAGCTAAGTTAGATTCATTACTCAGCGTAACAATTACTGGGGGAATAATTTATGACAACATGCTTTTAAAGTACACATGTATAAATTGCTCAATAAGCAGAAAATGCCATTTCTATTGATACAAGCGAGGAGAATTGCTCTCAGAGCTCTGCGTTACATGTATATCGGAGGCAAAGATGGTCAAGAAAGTTACAACAAAATACTCATCAGCATTTGAATAGCTTCAAATCCCCCTCCCTCCCCCCTGTTGTAAATTCAACATGTACAAAAACGAAGCATTTTTTGAAAGATAATTTATTATTACAAATGTGGAGCAGTGTGCCATCATGTACTCGCTTGCTGAGAGTCTTTCCCTGAACATGTTCTGCATTAAGTCAACATTAATGTAACTCTACAAGGTCGACGGTAATGTTCTCTCCATCCTGTTGATGTTAATTGTTTGGGCCATGACGCGACTGATGTACTTTAATAACTCACAGTTATTGGAAGAGTCCATTTATAATCCGAGGGGTGAAGAAGCTTTTGCTTGAAGAACCGATGACAAGCGAAAACACATTAGTAGTGTAAATAAGTACCGTGTAGATAGCTGCATATTAGCTTAGAACCAATATCACACAGGACTGTGCCAACCCACCCCCAGGCTATGGGATTAAAAAAAAAAGCCTGTCCATTCTGCTTACATGTTGCCATGTCTTAATAAACCTTCAGTAACTCAAGAACATTTAAACTGTAAGATACCTGTTCTTATGGTATATACTTCATGTATGGGAGTATGTATATGGGAGTATGTATAGGGATTTATAGGGTGATAGGTTAGTATCTACATATAGCCTACATGTTATACTTGAGGTAGTCTTACATGAAGTACTATATATACCTTCTATTACTGTTGGAGTAGCTTGTAAGAAATACACCCAAAGAAAACACCTGGCTATAGCTGCTTTAACAATTAGGAAGGAAACAAAGCATTTGGCCTATCCTGCCCCTGTATATCCCACATTCCTGTGTGACAAGTGGCAATCAACAAAAGTGTTGTCATGGATTTGAGCCCCATTAGTGCTTGATGAGGAAGGCAACTTCGGAAATTATCCTTTGCAGCAAAATCAAGCTTTTCATTTTCGAAAGTAAGACGGACTGCAACGGTAATTTCTGCAACATGACCATTTTGTTGTAAAAAGTGCTTCAATCGAAACTTTAATAGTTTTGTTCCTGTTTTCTGTACAGTGTGTGTGAGGGGGGAAGGGGTTCATATGTTGAGGGGGAAGAAAAAGCATTTCAATTTAAACTCCAATATTTAGTGTGTTTTTTGGTCTTTTTCCATCTTTTGAATGTGTATTGTGTGTTCATATGTTAATAAGGGGGATTCATATGTTGTGTTATAGTATAGTATAGTATAGTATAGATAATAATGATCAGAAAGGACAATGTCCTCATAAAGGCATTGACACTAATAGCATACACCAATGACTCAGGCAAGTCCACTTATCTACCACTCTCTGTGAAAAGAAGAACTTTCTGCTATCTAACCTGGAAAAATCCTTACGAAGTTTAAAACTATGACCTCTGGTACTGTTATTGTTCGACGAATTGAAAAAAATGAAACGTCAACCTATCAAAACCATGGACAATTTTCAAAACCTGCAAAAGATCACCCAGAAGAAGTCTCAGTTCCAATGTAGTAAGCTTCAGATGTAGCAGTCACTGCTCATAAGACAGGGGGAACTAATAGAACTGATCAATTTCATTGCCCTCCTCTGAATACGCTAAAGGGGGTTTCATTTGTTGAGTGGGTTTCATAGGTTGAGGGGGTTTCATATGAAGGACAGACAACCAGCAGAGAACTTGTAACACTTACAGTATCTCAAATACTCAGTAAACTGTAAAGTTAGAAGCATGTATTGATATATAAAGTGTTTATAATGTACTATCTGTCATGCGATCAAATCTTCAATTAAAAAAGCATACCGTACTGCTGCAGGCCTGACAAATCAGTTCAAACTCACGATGGTAATTTTCTGCTTATCCAATTATCGAACGGGAACAATTTGGGTACGAAACACAGATCAGGATCACATCTAGTACTACTAGCCCACTAGAATCTTGGGTCCAACATTCAAACACGACACCAGCATCATCGAGAGTAGAGACCAGCTCAGTCTCTTGCTACGATGCTGGGAAACGTTTGTCCATTTTCAATTATTTCAAACAACACTGGCATGCTTCACTTCACAGAACAAAATGACTTTTCACTGTGATACCTCTTTCACATGTATCCAAAGTATCGTAACATATCATTGTACAAAAGACTGTGGCCTACACGTCATGAGCACATTGGGCCAAACACTGCCTTTGAATCACATTTCTATTCATAAAACTACAACAATGTCAAAACAGTTCCCCCTCCCCTAGTAACTGTTAGGCTATATACACAAACCATGCAATGAAAAAGTTGATGAACAAACGATTTGAAGTGGGCCATTGTGTATCGAATATCATTCATGAAGACAGGACAGGCAGCAGGAGAATCTCTTACCTTTTAGTTTAAGTTATAAATAAGTCTGAAATTGGCCTTGTTTTCAAGGAAAACCTACCATTTATTTATACAGGTCTAGTAGGCCACTGTTACTGTGAGTTTGTAAAGAATGCCTCAGGAAATGCCCACTTTATGGCCTCCCTAGCAATTCCCCCCCCCCTTTTTGCACATTTTATGCATAATAACGTTATTGTTAGGTATAAACTGACAAAAATGGAGAGACCCCCAGGACTGCTGGTTTTAAATAAAACCCATCCAATAAATTACAACTTCGGCTCTAAGCAAAACTGACCCCACGTAATACTACAACATACTAGTAGTAGTAGTATAGGCCTATACCTGGGGAAAATAGGTTAATTGTTACTTGTTAAAGTATTACTACTAGTAGTATTAGTACTAGTATTAGTACTCGTACAGCCGTAGTAGGCTAGTACCAGTAGCAGTAATGATCAAAGTATCATGAGTAGTAGTATTACAAAGTATTGGCCTAATAATTTTGTACTGTAGTACAAACTTATTACTTAGGCCAATACTACCAGTACTAAGTAGTACTAGTAGTCTAGTGATGTCACTTACCTGGCAACGGAGTACTTTCACCAAGAGATGAAAGAAGTACTAAAAGTGAAATGAGTACTCCATATCCAAATCCAATGGCAGCCCGCCGGACTTTAAATAACCGAAATCTATCCATCTCTAACTCCGTGAACTGCGAGCCAAACTCTAACTTCTCTAACTCTATCTAGTCTAAGCTCGCTGATTCCGAAAAGTTCGCCAGGTTGCTTACTCCACTAAATTAAGTCCGGAGAGGCTGGCTTCACAGTTAGAAGAAGTTTCGATTAGTTTCCTGAAACTGCCCCAACCTTTCCATTTGGATATCTAACAAAGTCAAGGCTCAGTGGTGTTAGCCCCCTACTTGTTAAATGTCCAAGTTTCAACTGTTGTTTTTACAGGCCTAATTAATAATGCGACGAAACATTTGATCTAGTTTGAAGCATTTTCTAACCGAGTGAAACTCAGTGGAGGTATTATTCCGACAATATAGTTTTCCCGTATTTGTTTCAATCCGTTAGAGATCTCTCTCTCTCTCTCGAGAGAGAGAGTTAATCGTCCCGTGCGAAAGAAGTCTTTAAATTATTCCCAAATGAAGGTTTATTAGCTGGCGAGTTTTCTTGTACTGGAGGAGCCTACTCGCCTAGTCATAAATAAAAACGCTTGTAATAAATAATATTGGACTTGCCGATCCCACTACGAATAAATGAGAGCAGACGACATGTTGATCAACACACCGTGAGCTTAGTTAGATGTATGTATTTTGTAGTTTATACCCCGGTGTAATGTTGTTTCGCTTCCACCGCGCGCTCCAGTAATTGAACGGAAAGTGGTGAGCTAACGTTCGGGGTGCAAACCCTGTCTCGGGCGAAAAACCCATTCACCACAGTGTGGTGCGTGTCCCCCTATTATCGGGCCATTCTAATCACGAAACACACTCCCCCCAATACAGGATGTGGCTACTTTATGAACAGGAAACGAGGGACTATGTGGACATTTTTTTAATGACTTGCCGCTATCCAAACACACAGTTCGCGTGTTGTTTTTTTTCACTCCTTTTTTCTTCTTCTTGTTCTTCAACAGGCGACTTACGTTAAGTCTTAAACACTTAAAAACCACTGGATTCCTATTAAAATGGTGGGTTAGGCAAAGTGTCCACAAATTAAAACGAAAGGACGATTGTATAACAGTTCAATAACAGTTCAAGTGGGCAAATTTACTTCTCAAATAAACTTCTGCCGTAGAGAACTCGGTCCCCGGCACTTTGTTTGGGGGGTCTGAAGTGTATTCCGTAGTTTATTCCATTCAATGTTCCAAACAATAGGCGCAAAGGAGGACACCCTGTTATTGAACTTCCCGTGCTAGGTAATGATGATTCGTCGGGATATACCTGTTAATAGGATGGCTTCTGAGGTCCGTGGCGAAAGGCTGCGGTTGATTGGTTTATATCCCAAGTTCTTCTTAAAAAACCACAGTTACTTTCCAACGAACTTGATCGACCATGCAATGACTTCATTAGTGAGATATCGGGTGAAAGTATGTTTCAACCTTATGCACATTTCACCTTGGGGGGTGGATGGGTGGGACACTTCCCCACGAATACAAAATTAGTACCATGACAGTATACTTTCTTCATTTCAAAGTTTACAGGATTTGGCTCTGGGAATGTTTCAGAATGGCGGCAGAAGACTTCTAATTTTAAACAAGCATGGAGAGGACCTCCGTACAGTTGGACATTTTTTTTTATTATAGATAAACCGCGCAGTCATACAATGAAAGTTATGGTATCGCAGTGCGTGTGTGTAAATGTGTGTCTGCGGCTTGCCTGTAAACACGAAATTTCTGCAACGACATTCATGGGATACAATGTCATATTGGTACTTGGCAGGTATATGTACCATGAAGAGTAAATACGCCATATGTTACTGTATTTGATGTTCATAAGTATGAATATTATAATGTATGGTCTACCATTTTATACTTCATTCTTGGTATGGTGGTGTTAGTAAAGGTTTCACATAAGGTCATCTCATTAATATTCATGAGCGAGGGAGGGTTAACACTAAGCCGCTGAAAACTGGTAACCGCTACAAGGCTCAACGATACGTGGATCCACGTCTTACTATAGACTCGTGGGTGCGCCATGGTGAGTATGCTCGCTGTGCCGTATTTGTTTACGATGCTCATTCATGAATATTAATCATCCGCATAATATTCTTAAAATGTCAAAGCATTCGCAACCGTATGTGCAATTAGCTTCATAATCGGCATAGTTGTGTTATTGACGGTTACCGTACGGTACATTTTCATGTCACTATAAAATTCATTTCATTCATATGCATGAGTTGACGTTGTAATACACACTTGCTAAAATGGTGGATGGCTTATCATACTTGGTGTGTGTGGATTGGCCACAGTGAGTACGGTATAGTAGATGATCCCTATTGCTTTTGGTGTTCATATATCATGAGTATTTATGAGCGGGCGGGGCTTATCGAACATTTCTTAAAATGGCAATATCTTCACAACCGTACGGTAGGCCTACGTGCGTTTTTTACTTGGTACGGTTGTGTAATGTTAGGTACATTTTCAACCAACTATTTGACTATAAATGTCAGTAACATTCATGAGTGTAATAGCTGAAATAGCCCGTAAGCATGAAATCTCTCAACCAATATATGTAGGATGGTTACCGTTACATATGTTGGTTGTATTGGTTTGTGGTGTTGATATCGTGAATATCAAATACTTAAGTAACCATGAGCTGCTAGCTAGCTGCACATTTCCTGGCATTATACATTCGCCCAACGGATTGCCACAACCGCTCATCGATGCCTGGTCAGTTTTGCGCGATTGATTCCGCGTTTCGTACCCCTGAGGTCCTCTCTATATACACTAGTCTAGCCCTGCACTGACCTATTGGCCGTTGGCCGATCACAGTAGGATTGGGGCTGGAAAGTGGATCAGCCTTTATGCTCGATGGTGCCGTACTGGCATATGCTGCCGTTGTTTGGTTTAGAGGCCCAAGTTCTTTCTTGGGTGTTTTTTTTAGACCAAAAAAAAGGTCTTCAGTTCTTGGATGGCTTTTTTCTTTTAAAAAAGAAATAGGCCTACCACTAATTGTTAATGGCCTTTCATGCTAAAATCACGTACGAGTGTGTAGTATATAGTTGTCGAGATAGTGTTTGAGACCGCGTGCATTGGTATTTGTGAGCTGTCCCCTATACCGGTATCTACATAGCGTATATATTAGGCCTATATACCGTATAAGGCCTATATACCGTATATAATCACACATTAAGAGATGACACTGCTAATTTTGGTTCTGTCAGGTCGGTTCAACGAACTGATGTTTACAACAACTGCCCTACGGTATATCTCCTCTCCCCGCAGGATCCAGCTCGACGGTCCTTAACGCCCCACCCCCCCCCCCCATTGATTTGGTTTTGGGAGAGGTTTTGGTTTCCCAGAGATTCACGGATAAACAGTTAC
>JAODAG010179599.1:0-14146 GCA_027574785.1 Orphnurgus asper
TATATAATAGGCCTACATATATAATAGGCCTATATATATAATAGGCCTATATATAATAGGCCTATATATAATAGGCCTATATATATATAATAGGCCTATATATAATAGGCCTATATATATATATATATATATATATATATATATTATAAGCAATCCGTTTTATATTGATTTTTTCGCCAAATTACACTTTTTTAAAACCTCGATTGCTTCAAATTGTCATGAATTCACTTCTACATACACCGTATGGCGTTGGGTTGGTTATTCTTTTTCGTTTCGTTGTTATTAAGGGTCAAAGAGGTGACCTCCCCTGCGAAACCGCGGACTTTGCACTTCATTGTATTTGCTCCAGATTTACGGCCGTAGCCTTCCACAGCGCCCTTCCTGAGTTCACCAGTCTATATATGTGAATAGTCAGTCGTATGTAGTACATGCCACTACGTGGAATATCCAATATTGGAATATTAGATGCTGGCTCTCGTCTAATATACAAGCATTAAAACACGTACGACAGATTTTAAAACACCACAAACTATCACCCGTCTATTGAATAACCTCGACGAAGATATCACAGAACCAATTCCTGAAAGTGTTGTCCGCCATGCCGTAGATGTTATTGCAGAAGAATTAGGTGGGCCTTTTTCAAATGTCGCAAAATATGACGATCCCGGACGGCAATAACCACTACCGAGGCGACTACTCGCGAGACATGCGCTTGCAAACGTCTTCATTATTAACTACCGTATAGGCCTATATTGTCCCAGCCAGATTCACCGTGGTAAAGAGCGTAAATATGCTATTTTCTGAAAACGATAGAGACGATATGTATTGCGAGCAGTGCAACGGGAATCAATTGATGCAAGTACCGAGGAATGTACCACCAAAGAAAGTATTCCGTCATCCTCGAAGCACGACTTCGGTATTCGTCAGGAAACACTCTCAAGTGTGTCGTCTGCACCAATATATTCTAAATATTTCGAGGCACCGCTCATTGACTCGGCGACGTTTCGAGTAAACGAGAACCTTCGAAAACAGCAACGAGGTACCATGGTTTCCGTTACAGTGGATCAATGTATTTTACAATGGTCTTCGGTAATCCAATCCCTACTGCACCCTGATGTTCATGAGACGCAGAGCATCGAAAATGGACAGCAGGAATCAATCTGAACGTATCTTCACAGTTGCTGAAGCACATTTCTCTAGAATAACGGATTGCACAATTTCAGCAAGACTGTCTGTCGACCGTGGCCTTACATGCTTTGTTCGTTATACCGGTAAAAGCAAGCACAAGACAGATGAAACATCTCAACGTCCAATCCGGTCAGACGAAAGGGAACAACTGCGTGACCAGCGAGCTATGGTACGTAAGAACACTGCCAATCTATATAGAAGCCATGCTGAAAACCTGTGACAAATGGATCCTGAGGTATTCTCTAGTGGCAATTTTCTAGTGTGGAAGTTGGTGGCACTGTGTTCCAGCAAATTAGCTACAAGGGCAGGAGACGTCCGCAAAGTGATCAGGAAGTAACTACCAGTCTGCAGATGAACCAGATATCCGTTTTCCCAAGCTACGTCACTACTTTCACAGATGCTGGTGTGGGTCTATTTCACGACTTGGCGAAAACAGTACCGATGCATTGGGACGCAACTGGATCAGTCGCATGGAAAGAAGAGAACAAAGAGTACCTCTACTATGCAATAGTCATGCCAAATTCACCACGACAAAAACATAGGCAGAAAAGTTCGCCTTGCCCACTCACCAAGCTCATTACAACAGATCAGACGGAGCCCATTATTAGTAATTGGCTGGAGATTTTAAAATATCGCAAGAAAAAGTTGTATGGCTACAACAGAACAACCACCTCGTGTATGATATCGAGTGACAGAAGCCTTCCATTGCTAATTGCCTCCCTCAAATTTTTGCAGGTGAAACGCTGCGTCAATTCCTTCAAAGAAGTTGGTAAATGGTGACGCTACCAGCAGTGATCTGAAGGGCATGGTAGTCCACAGCAGGTTGAGCCATTTCATGAGAGACGCAAAAGAATTGTGCAGAAAGGATTACCGGAAAGAGAATGCGTGGTTAGGGATGAATGTGTTCCGACTTTTTGCTGCTACACGTAGACTTTCAAGGACCTCAGCTGCTCAATTGACGAGAAAGCCAAGACTGAGTTGCACGAAGAACAGGACGATACCGGAGATAATAATCTGCCAAACCGATTCAGGGGCATGCGATTGATTGATAAAATGATTAGATACATTCTGCCCTCAATAACCTTCTTATTGGAGATCTCACCAGACATAGCTCCAGACACAAACAAGCGGACTACGACTGTACTAGATACTTTATACACAATCCACCTAAGACGCAAGGCTACATCGAGGGGTACAATAACATATCATCCACCCTGGCGCACTACAGGTTCATAATGAATTGGTCCAAATGTTGTATGATGCCATTCAATCCCAACAGAGAAAATTTGCGACAAAGGAAATCACGACATTAATTAAAGAAACGTGGAAAACGACACCTAAGGACATGAAACAACGAATGACTGACGTATCAGACCAAGCTTCATTGAGAAGGATGTCGCGCGGATCCAAAAGACGTCACATATGCATAGATAAGACGGACAGCAGTGGCAAACCACGTAAAAGTCGTCGCAAAAAAAGTAAAAAGAACCGATCAAGACAGACAACGCCTGCTTCATTCAAAGACCAGCAGGAGTGGTAAAAGGAAGAAAGAAAAACGTCACAAAACCACCAACCACAAAAAGCATAATGCAGCAAATGCAAAGTCTAGAGACGGTATTGATCAGTACCAAAGATTACAAACAGAGTGGCTCAACGACAAAGTAGTAGACCATAAGACATCGTCAAGTCATGGCCAAGCCAGAATTGTATTTTGCTATACAATATACAGATGGGTAAAGATATATGAACAGTTCGCACATGTGTTTGCCGATGATGCCCCCTTCTTCCGATCTTCAGAACGTGGTCGAAGAAGAGTTTTACTACAAAACTCAATCCAACACATTTCTGATACACAGCTGCCACGAAGTAAATATCTTTACAACCTGAGTTATGTATGTAAATGTGTATGTAAATGCATTTGTCATGTATGATGGATAACATTACAAAAACATGATTTCCTTATCACCATCACAACCTGGGAAAGGTGCCGAAACGTAAAATTGCAGACTTTATGGCGCATCATGAGGCGACCCAAGAGCATTATTACTAGGCGCTTCAGCAGGACAGCGATGCAATGAATGCATCGCTGATGATTGGAGACCTCATTTGCCAGGTAATAGTTTAATCTAAATTGATACCCATCTAGGTAGCTGATACCCTTCTGTCAGGGTTTGAAGTTAGTAGCATCATCTAATACATGAAACCTAGGTAGCTGATACCAATATGTCAGGGTGTGATGTTAGTAGCATGGACTAATATATGCAACTAGGTAGCTGATACCCATCTGTCAGGGTTTGATGTAAATAGAATGGACTAATATGATACTAACTGCATGGATGTCTTTTGTATATCTTTTGTATTTTCAGGTATGTGCCGTCTATGAAGAAAATAAGGATCGCCTTGGGAAGTACCATTTCAATAGCGTCTATGGCAAGGTGCGGCATGGTGGGATGTATTCATCCTTTAAGCATGTTGGGAAGTAGGCTATTTTATGTAGCCGCTATCTCAGTCGTTACAGTGGTAACCTGTAACCTGTTCGTCTCGCCATCTCATTCTGTCTATCCTCTAACCATGCATAAGTCATCCAACATATTCTAAAGAATACTAAGGATGTTCATTTATCATCATTCTGTTTCCGTCCGTGTCAGAGATTCTGTGAAGGAATTATAATTCTAATATACGCCTATGATCAGTTGGCCTGGAAGTAAATTAGGGTTCTTTATTGCAAGGTTAAATCGCAGGAGATGCCATAAATCGTTGCCGAAGAATTCAATAATTTAATATGGAATGCAAAATATGAATTGTTGTTGACTGCGGCGATATGGTAATGATAACAACGAGGTTTGAAGTGACAAGCAAGTATGCTAGTTTAGATTAGTAAGAAAAGCGTCAAGGACAAGCGCCCTTATAAAGAGACCCGAAATCCAATGATCCAAACCGCAGCAACCCAACAGACATGAAAGTCTACTACACTGGAAAAGTACCTTTCAAGAGCATTCATAAAGGCATTGATATATTTAGACCACTCATTAGTTCAATTATCTACGATTCAGAAACTTGATTCAGTGACCCCTGGAGCTCCCCAACTTGAAACTCTTAAAAATGTATCAAAAGCTAACTTACTTGTCAAAACCATGAACAATTGTAAATACTTGAAGTAGATCACCACGAAATCGTCTAAGTTCAAGAGAAGTTAAATTGAGATGATGCAACCATTGACATGCATTGTGCTATGCAGTGCCAAATAATGTACAGCGTATGGCTCAATAGGGGACAGCCTTAGAAATACCATGCAGTTAGATTAGGGTACTGAATGGTCTTATGTCGAGGACTTGGTTAACTATATTCTTTCTCCACAGTGAATATGCGAACAACTCGCAATACTCAGACCATTGAAATTGTTGTTGGCTACAAATTTCTAGCATATCGATCATACCTATAACAAATTATGTGTACATGATGACATAACTTATCCCTTGACTAGAAAACTAAAACATATGTATATTGTTTGTTAGTAGCCCTAATTAGCTTGTAATTAAGTTCAGTTCAGCCTCCACAAACTAACCTCAGTAAACCAATCTGTAGACGAAAGTCAATGGGAATACAATCAATGGGTGATCGCGAAAAACGATTACTGGACTGATGTCTGGACTAGCACGGCTACACATTCGGGTAGCAAACGAGTAGAGTTAAGGAGAATAATTGCAAGTGTGGCTTAGTCATAGGCTTACGTTTAATAGATGTTATAACCTGGAAACTGTACATTCAAACATATAAACAGAAGCAAGCAGTCTTGAATAATTATCATATATAAACAGATTAAAACCTTCAGTTAAAAAACAACTATGGTCTACTGTTCGTTTAACAATTGAACATATTTTAACTTACATTGCTTAATTAATGGAATAGGGTACTTGGAATAGTTGATTTTATCAAATTGTATAGTGTTTACATTATAACCATTTTTTCATAGTAAGTCCATGATTTGTATATTTGTATGATATGATATGAATATATCATATAACGTTCATCTGATGTTGCATCTTGCAGATACAGTACGGCTATGGGGACCACTGAGGAATTCTTCATGTTTTCCTTTGAAGGATATAATAGGAAACCAAAGAGTTTGTTTCATGGAACCCGTTATGTTTCAAGTCAGATTGCGCAATTATGAGACTGCTTCAACAGAAATCAGAATCCATTAGTAGAAATACACCTGTGAATATTATAAATGTATAAATGATTTACTTCGTGGATATCCACTGACTGTCAAAGCGGAGAGTCTTCGTTCAGGAAATAAGTTACAGGTATTGTTAGTTGAACAGCCTCAGAAGTATGATCCAGATGACTATGTTCGTCGATTGTTAAGTACCATGTTTGACAATGCTAATCAGGATGATGATGATATTCACAAATATTCTAAGACTTTAGTTAATTGCAGAGAAACAGTAAGGCGATTACTGTCGGTACTGAGTTAGTTTGAAAGAGAGTAGTATTTGTTGTATCTCCTTCTAAATAACAACACCCTGATGTAATTATCGGTTTGTATCTTGCCGAACACATATATGCCTAGGCTACGTACACTTTATTAACTGGTAGTCTTCGTATTAAAACTACACACTGCCAGAAAATCTACCAAAATAAACTAAGACTGGAATACAAGACTCGAATTGTGCAAGGCGCCGGGTGATGAGTTATTAAGTCTCTACATGACTAGTCTGTGACTGAACCCTCTCGAGTCCCGTTCAGTTCTGTCAATAAAAGAAATTCTTAGAAAAGGGAGTGACTTATGAAAGCAGAAAACGATTGGTGAACAGTGTCACGAGAAGGTCAAAGGTCTCGTTTGATTGACACACTGTGAGTGACCTGGTTAAATGACACGAGGAACCAGCCAGACCTTTTCGGACGTCAGATTGTTTGATTAGGTGTTTTGAAAATCTCTGGTAAAAGTATGAATGATATCGTAGTTTCGCTTGTCAAGATGGTATCTTAATAGGATAATTGATTGCTGAGAATTGTCTCAAAGAATTTACCAAACTGTGGGGAAAATACGAAACACCTGTTAGTTAAAAGCGTTTGTGAACTTTCCCGGTAGGTTAATTTTTCCCTTGTTTGAAATGTAGAGATCAACTATACATTAACTATTATGAACTGGATCTGTGAACTTGTGAAATAGTTCACGGTCGTTCAACTTTTCTTAAAGAAGTATAGTCAGTGTTATATACTAGTATATGACAGTATATATAATCTTACGTTGGCAATTCAACTACGTATGTATCCGCTTTACCTTACGTTCCGGGTATCTAAACTTAGGCTACGTTCCGGGCATCTAAACTTTCGATGGTGTCGATATTCGTTTTGTATATCATTTTTTAAATCTACTAATGATGATAATAATAATCTAAGCTCTGAATATAATATTACGCTGGTATTGAACTACGCCGGTACCTAAACTTACATTGACATCTAAACTTTCGTCAGCATCTATATACTCATTTACGTAAACTTGGCATCTAAATATAAGTTGGCTGTTTAATGGCGCTGTCCATCTACGTTTTCAAGCGACGGACATTCAAAAGCCGGATTTTCGCGAATTTCTGAACTGCCGGACGGCGTGCGATCGGAGAGAGCGTAGTCATAATCATATAGACCTACGGAGCGGGGGCAAGGAGTAACACTCCGACTATGACAGAAACCACGAAATCCGTTCTCTCAACCCATTCCAGCAATGTCCACGTGTTCACTTCACACAACTTAAGAAGACTCTAAATATCACGAAAATTTTATCCTAAATTTCAAAATTCCAGTAAAAATATTCAGACACCAGAACATACAAAATACCCATAAGTTTTGGAATTAAATTAATACATAAGCCTACCTTGGGTTAGTCAATATGGTCTCTCTTTGTTCTGTAGTTCAGCATAGCTGTGCCACCTTCTTCCAACCGCAGTAAAATCAATAGGTCCCATGGCACAGACAAGTACGATACAAAGATTTTAGTATTATAGTTAATTATAGTCAATTATATCTCTACAGGAATCATTAATTTTATGTCTATTAAGCACATTGCATCGAGAGACTTGTCAATAAATAAATACTACTATGTTTCACTTGCAAAGTCCTTATCTTAGACGATACTTATTCGTAGACTTCATGATTCTCTCGGAATCTCTATGTTATCCTTCTGTCATGCTTTCATCTAAATTTTTGCATGCAGTCTCCAATCACACGAAAATTGCGAAAATCTTCGTCACGTGATGACGTAGATATATACAGCACCATAAGTAGTTTACATGCAAAGCGTACATGTCGACGTATGTGTAGTTGCCAACGTAAGTGTAGCGGTCAACGTGCTATTCGAAATAACAAGTGAACGTAAGTTTACACAGCTACGTAGGCCCAAGTTTACACTACGTCAACGTAAATTTAGATGCCAACGTAAATTTAGATAGCAACCCGCCAACGACACATCTAATTGTTATACATAAACGTAATAGCAAAGTAACATAAAACATATAAACCTAAGTAATTTAGACTTAGCAGTATGCCAACGGAATATTACTACAATTCAAATAGACAGCAACGCAAGTTAAGATGCCAACGTAGTTTATGCCAGCGAAGTGTAGACGCTGAAGTAAGATTAGATGTCAACATAACTATGGATACCAACATAAGTAATTTCCCTTTTCGCGTTCCATACCTTTCAAGTATACATGTATGCCTATGCAAACAATTCGTAGGCTGTAGGCCCTCCCTGCATATGAATTCCGTATAACTGCTAATAGGAGAAATAAAACATTTCAAATTTCAGTCATTACTTTCTGAAGGAGGTAAACATGGTGAACTTGAAGAATGTCAGATAGGGATCAGACATCGAGAATACATAGGCTATTTAACCTCAAAACGCCTCTGAAGGCCGGCCATATGATCAGCACTTTCGTGACCACGTTTGGTCCGACATCTATCATAATGGGGCTAGATTCACATGAAGTCTAATAATGTTATCGTACGATGAGGTAATTTTCTTCAGAGAGAAACCACACATGTTCTTGTTCTCAAATTCAGTCACTGTGGGTCGAAGTGGCGGGATCCAATATTGTACATTATTCCTACTAATATAAGCCTCTTGGGTGACTTTTCTTAAAGAAGCACCAATGAGGACAAGGACCCTTCCGAATTATCGTATAGCATGACTCGGACTCGTAAACCAGATCTCCGACAATTGCGCAAATAAATGAACAGTACAAGGGTAGCCACAGGGTTAAAATGTGCAGCGACAGTTTTCTGACCAAAAATTTAATTCATTTGACGAAGTAGTATTTACAATAAGAATTAATTGAGGTTTTAACTAATTATGTTCAGACTACATATGTACATATTAAAGATATATTTCCTAATCATACAATGCACTTTGTCAGTTCACACAAAGAGTGAAAACAATATCTTATTTATTCTCTTCTCAAATCAACATACATGTATATATGTTCATGTGCATGTTCCAGCATTGCTTCTAGTATAGTGACTGTGCTCTTGATCACTAAAACCACAGTTCGACAATATATTCCCATAACTGAAAATTTGACTGTGAATAAGAATTTACATCTGATATCGAATCATTGACAAGCACATCATCTTTCTCGATTCCAGTATACTAAAGTTACGATAGCGGACAGTCAAGTGAATAATAATTTAAAATTTTCTAAGAATAAATTTAAGAGATAATGAATTTGGAAGAAAGAAACAAAATCATAATGAGCAGTAAAAAAAAATTAAGTCGGCCAGCAAAGATCCTACTGCTCACAAATATGAATAACATCATATAATTTTTGCTTAAAATAATTTCTTCTCAGTTGGTGGTTACATTTCCTCTTTAGTGCACTAAAAAAAAGTATGTAATAGTCATCTCATTGAACTACGGACCGCAACGTTGGCGCTTTAAGTTAACGATTTATTGTGAAAGAGATAAATACGCCCAATCATATTGGTGACGTCCAAACTAGTTGACAAGTAGTTGACGTCATCTGTTAAAGGTCAAGGAAGGAGATGATTTCTTTTTCAAGACTTGGAGCAAAGTATACTGTACAAAACTTAAGTAGCCCGTTGCTTATAATACACAATTTCATATCCTATGCGACGATTGAGACTACGTTTCCAACAAGTGATCACACATAACTGTAAAACCGAGCAGTCATTCATGTGGCGTGATAAGCACTGATGTTGCGTGAACATACTGGCTGACGTGTGTTTACAAGCCGAAGGTAGCTAACTACTGTTTTACACAATTTATACAAACGATGGAATAATGAATCCTCTGATATTGATTCAAACAGGAACTTGAACGGGACCATCAATACACGTGGCGATCATCATGCAGTACAACAGCAACTATTATAACTCGAAAAAACAGAACAGAAAGAGAGAGCTGAAATGTAGAAATCTTTTTTAACTGAAACAACAGAACCGAATATAATGAATTTTGACTGATCATAGAACTGGCTCGTGACTCATAGACAAATACTGATGGCTAATGCATTACTGATAATTGCATTTACTGCAATTTGCAGAAAATTTATAACACACTCATATGACATTTTACAGTTGAACTGCACATTGATTCCTGATATTGTTCATACTTTAACTCCTTTAAATTTCACTTCAAACAAAGAATTTAGGGGGATTTTAACACTCTATCAATTTCACAAATAAAATGCACTGAACTTAGCAGAAATCGTTCAATTTTAATTCCTAAAATTCACCTCAAAATACAAAGTACCGATGCAGCATAATATTAACACATAAAAATATACTATTAATAATCATAATGGTATTTATTCATTCTTTTAGTTGTAAGTTGAGCTGATAGAAATGGTGTGAAATGGAAGGAAAATATACTACCCTTTTTAAAATAATCACCAGAAAGTCACATCTCAGCAATATCACAGTGCAAGATGAATGGTTAACACAGTGAATCCATTCCTGTATTTCATGATAGCCAACATTATTAATAATCATACCAATACTTTATATATATAGCCTATATATAGCATATATATAGCCTATATATAATTATATATATATATGTGTGTGTGTGTGTGTGAGAGAGAGAGATACTAATAGACGATTTAATTGACTTAGATCCTAATTATACTAACAGACGATTTAATTGACGTAGATCCTATGTCGAGTTAATTGCCTAAGCTCATGTACATTATGCTATCAGACGATTTACAAGGATAGTCCAGGTCAACATATATTTTTGATAAATAACAGAGGACTATAACATCCTGGTGAATCTGGCTTAATTACTACGTTTTCTGAGTTGATGTTGTTGCATTTTGTACCAAAAGTGAACTTAAAAGCAAAATGGTTCAGTTTAGTTTTGGTTAATCTATAGTAGCATAGGCTTGTAACAATAGCCTGTCCGCGTAGTGATCGTGAATGAACACCGGCTTTAATTAACAAGCCTTCTCTTTTCGTCCAATTTTTAGAAGTTAGCAAGGCAGGCATGCACTCTTCCATCCCATCTTTCATCCGAAGAAAGAGACTGTACCTACATTTTCGACCACATTCTCAAAGACTCAAAGTGAAAGCATCATGTTAATCACCACAGACTGCATTACCGCTGTTCTAAGCGAACTTATTGCTACACCAATGAAACACACCCGAAAATCGAACCGAATCCCTAAACACCATAGAAGACCGATCTCATCACCATATATAGATCACAAGCTGCGTTGAACAAGCCATGCCTGGGTATCGAACCGGCAGCCTTTTGGCTAAGGAGCAGGTCACACCCAATCCGCTTCACCATACTCTCATCTCCTTGGTTACAGGTGTGATGTTTGGCTGCACACTGGCCAAGAATTGTTTAGTTTTAAAAAGCATATGCCTATATCCATTTTTTGGTTCAAAATTCGAAGCACCCATAATGTGGATACACCTAGCATTGGTATTTTGGGATGATTAGTTGGAACCCTATCCAATCCAAGGTCAAAACAATAAATTACAGAAAAAATACAGAAATAAAGTAAACACATTTTTCAGTATGCCATCACACCTGTCTGCTTGAAGTATGTTTACTCGTATAGTTGCAAATAACTGTCACGTATAATATGTTCTTATGTTGAGAGATTAGTATAATTGCAAATAACTGTCACGGTTATGTTCTTATGTTGGGAGATTAAGTAATAGGCTGCGTCATTGGTACAGAGATTTACAATGGGTCAGCACGGGGTATCACGTGATCAGTATGCAATAAACCAACCGATCCGCAGTAACATGCAACGACACACAGCAATGGCAGACATGCAATACGCCTACTTAAGATGCACTATACTGTCGTGTGCACGTTGCGACAGTTCAGTAACTGAATACGGTATTTCTTGGCGTAATTGTTTTGTGAATACGAAGGACCCTATAGTGAAGACAGCATTACAACCTTTACCATCATTCCATCTTAAAGTTTAAAGCGAAACACACCATTCAATATAGTTTAGCCGCTATCTCCTCCAAGTTCCAAGTTCAATAGATGTTAACATTGAATGACGGAAGCCTGTGGATAAAGTAATTGAAAACAAACAGCTTTCCTAACGGCTAATGGATATATGTTTTATTTTTTTAAATGTGTAGCACTTAATCCTGAATACCGGAAACATTTTACCCATCGCTTACGTTTAGCGACCCAACTGTCAAATAAATAATTGCTTAGTCGTTAAATGTAAACTTAGTAACCTAAACATCGAAGTTTCGTTTCTTTTCGCTTTCTGATGTTCATATATATCTCTCACGTGTGTATAGGAAACAGTTCGTTTTTTTCAGAATCACTTCCCACCGCAATGACATCTCTGAGTAATAGAATAAACATACGTCATGTTTGCATTTGTGATGATGTCGTAAAGATTATATCAGGTCAATCATTGCTTATTCGAATGTGCGAATGTGGATGAAATATGAACTTATAAGACCATTTTAATAACAATTTGAAGAAAACAGTACCGGTACCGAGCTTCCCCA
This sequence comes from Orphnurgus asper, assembly GCA_027574785.1. Taxonomy (NCBI): domain Eukaryota; kingdom Metazoa; phylum Echinodermata; class Holothuroidea; order Elasipodida; family Deimatidae; genus Orphnurgus; species Orphnurgus asper. The sequence continues at coordinate 12,202 of JAODAG010179599.1, forward strand.
CCTCCAGTCAGTTCAGTTTAGTCTACTTTATCTACTTTAAAATAAACTAGTGATCTATATATGAGGTACGTGGAAGACAATTACTGTCGATTCTACAAGCAGCTCGGCCTTTATGCTAAGGTCATGCCTAGTATGAATCCTACAGTGGATAGTGGTGGGGATATCCTTCAACAGTGCCATGCGCTACCGTACATGTTACGTGGCACTACATTCCGATCGAAACAGGATCGTCGCCATGATCCGTTCGGTAGCATTATGCTGCCTATTCTTGATTTGTTAGAGTCTACGTTCCCTTATTGGCTGGACAATTTCTTCAAAAGCGTCTGTGGGTACAGCTGTGAAACAACGGTAGTGTGTTCCGCGGTGCCATGATCGCGCCAAACTGACCAGCTTCCTAGCCCCAATCCCATATCGATCAACTTCAGTGGAGTCTATTCACCGACTATTGGCCAGAATCATGTGTAGTACCTCTGGTGTTAAGGACCACCCGTGGCCGAAAACCTCTCCTGCTTTAACATGCTATTTAAATGAACGGTGTTAATCATATCTATGCCTATGTTAAATTCGAGTCGCTTTTGGAAGCCACTTAATGTGTTAAAACAGAAATATGGGGAGCTACAGAAGGGGATGTGTTGAACGTGACTACTATACGGAACCGCAATAGTACAGAGTAGCTTAATGTTCATATTTCTGCTCTGGAAGGAGGAGTTTATGAGAAATATGGGGAACTATGGAGACATATGGAGAAGTATGGAGAAATATGGGGAAACCCGGAGATCGCTGACGATATTGCTGCATACTACATCGGTCTGGTGGGTTGCTTCTGTAGCGTTCTCGCTGAATTTACACAGACTCAATTGTTCAGTCGTTTGAGAAAAGTTCAGGCAATCAAACTTTTAACACAAGCTGGCATCATCCGTAAGCAGAATTTTTTAACATGTTTTAGAGTGTTATACCATACGGGCATATATATGCAATATTACACAACATTACGGAGCTTTTATGTGCAGTGATCCTTTTCGGCACTGGTGTTACGTGGCACTACAATCGCTCTATGATCTCCATGTCTGATCGTAAATGTCTTAAGGAAAATAAGGGAAAATGCTAACGACGGTAATTCCATAAGTGACTCTTAAGTACCGGTATATTATTGAAAGCGAATATTGCGTTAATTACACTTCTTTTGATATGTTACCGTAGTTATCCCGTCATTTAGCACCAATATAAATATGCTAGGAACTGTGAATAATTCAGTGTTTGATTTAAGGATTTCGAAATTAAAGTTGAACTACCCATAACGTACGTTACGGGTCTTTCAAATTTAACTTTCAAATTTAATTGAAGTTCAACAACTACAAGTACCAAAAATTCACTTGTTATATGTTACATGTACGAAATCTATTAAAATATTTGATATAAAAAAAATAGCAACTTGATACGCATATCTTTTACATATAGGCTATCCGTAGTATTGACGAGTCGGCGTTTGTAAAGAGAGGAATACATATTTTTAAAGAAAAGTTAGAACCTGGCCACGACGACCGGCAAACTGACGACATGATATCAGTCTTTACACCATCTCGCCAACTAATCCACTCCCCAGTCTCCTAAACCTGTTTTGATCGGGGCTTGTTTAAAAGCCATCACTGTCAAATAAACATGTTGATCATGTGTCGCTTCTGTTTAACTGAGCAGAAATGATTGTCATATGATCAGCTGACACGTTTCAAAACTAATTAATCAAATCTGACGGCTGTATTGACCCTCCCCCCCCCCCCCAGATACTGCTGCCAAGTTGGAAACCAGCGTATTTATGTATTGATTGAATATGCTCTATAAGTCACAGGATACAAAACATTTTAATCAGGTGTAACCAGAACCTCTAGTCGAGGGGTAACGGTGTTAACGGTGTAAAGTTATTGTGTTACTGTTATGCCACTTGATG
>JAODAG010179710.1:0-14144 GCA_027574785.1 Orphnurgus asper
GTTTTAGGGAGTATATTTCTCCGTTCTGGGGTCGTTCTTGCTAATTTTTGTAGAGCGACCTAATTTCTTTCGTTATTCAGATTTACGTTCCTCTCATTCTTTTCTCCTAGGCCGTCTTCATTCCGGTATGGATTCTGACATGTCTGATGTGCCTCATAGTTCTGTATTACATCATCTGGTCCATACTCATTCTGAGGGCCCCGGACCTCATGGCGGAACAAAGGAGGGCCCACCTGAGGGCTGCTGTCGGGGCCCTGCTCCTTGTCGTCCCTCTCTTGACGTTTGAGGTGGGTGGCATGGATTCTGTCCCTTGTGGCCGTGGAGGGACGAGACGAGAATCCATGGAAGAGATATTTCAGATGTTTTGTTTTTGCAAATTAATTACGACCCAAACTGTACCACCCAAACTGTGCTATTTTTCCCCCCCCATATATATATATATTAAAAAATATTACACTCCCTTTATTTATTTATTTTTTATAGAAAATCACATCCATTAAGCTGTTAAAACAATACCCAGACTGCTCTGCCCTGCTTGAAGAATCTCTATGGCACTCTATCTATATCGTAACATCCCCCCCCCAATGGGGCAACAGGAAAGAAGGTGAAAAAAAAAATCTTTTTCCTGGTGGGAATCTCGATGCCCTCTAAAAGTTCACGATACCTTTGGGATATATATAGGAACCTGAGGGAAAAGAGTCCATGCAACCCGGCAGACTCGCACAACTACCCGCCCCCCCCCCATGCCAACTGACAAATCATCCTCCGGAGGAGGAGTGTTAGTGCTAATTACACCTCGAAAATGTAAAACGTAACTTAATTTAAACGTAACTTAGCGCAAAATGAGGCCGTGAACTTAATTCTTCCAAAAAAGGTTCCTTTTGAGGAACTCCGATATATATATAATATATATAATCCAAAAGATTTAATTTCCAGGGATGCAATTGAGCGCTATATTATTATGCACTCACGCCCAGAAAGCCTACGCTCAGAGAATGTTATGAAATGAAAGTGATTAGGATTAGGATAGGATAGGATAGGGTAGAATGCTATAGGGGTAAAGTGTCAAGAATAGTATGTAATGCCACATTGGTGTGTGTAAGCAATTTAGTAAGAGAGTGGGAAGTGTATGTAGCTAGTAAAAACCCAACCTCCTCACCATCCCCACCCCACCAAAAATACCCAAAACTTAACAAAGACAACTTGACCTTCTTAATGACATTGTGCAAACCAAGACCTATACCTGGTTCACTCAAGAAATCATGGAGCCAGATATATGCATCGGCTGCCTATACTTTTTAGCTCAAATTGTTCCTGTGTATAATGCCAACGGAACAAATTATGTCTCTGTATAATCTCCAACCATTACAGTATCAATGTCCGTTTTTTTTTTATCGTTGCCGTCTATAGGTTTATCGCTTTCCAGACTGGCGATCTACACGTCATTTTTATTATTTACAAAAGTTTAATCATGATTTTGAGGTCAATGAACGCTCATTAATGTTATTCTCCCCGAGTTTCTTGGTCGTCTTTTGTCAATACAGTGGAAATGGAACTTGAAGAGGCATATCGAGCCATATCCATTCCAGACATTCGTAAATATCAAACGATCATGCAATAATTAATTTATCAAAGAAGTTTCCAACTCTCTATAATTTACTCTTTTTCTGGCCTTGTTATATATGTCTCGTTGACAATCTATTTTTTTATCTTCGTTCTACAGGCATGCTTTGCTATTTTTTGTTTGTTTGTGTGTGTCCTTAGAGCACTGCTGTCATGACCTGTAAGAAATGATGCACCTTTCACTATAAAACATTAGACCAGTTTTTATCCAAGCGATTAGATATCGGCTAAGAAATATAGGGGTTAACCACTTTGTTCGAAATTTGGAGACAATGTTACGCGTTTTGTTTCGGCAATATGCAATTGGTTGTGCGGGAGACATATTACTTAAAGGTTTGGATTTTGGGACTCGAGTTGATCAAAGTCGGGTCGAAATCTTTGCCGCCTGAGAATTTCTAGTCGAGTTGATTGAATTGGTTTGTGACCCGAGGTCTGATGTAGATTGGAAATCTATATAGTGACCCGAGTCGGGTCGAGTCATTATAAGACTGTGGCTCGAGGTCTACTCGAGTCCCCATATAGATTGGGAAACTATAGAGTCGGGTCGAGTCATTTTAAGACAAAAAATGTGACTCGGTCCCTGACTTCAATTTCGAGGTCATTGACACGAGATGTTACAACACTAGCTTTCTGAGAACCCTAGCGGAAGATCATTTACCTATTTCGTAGTCCATCATATGCAATACATGAGTAGAGTAAACTGCGTGTCCAGTATACATACTGAATATTTATTGCTCTATTTACTTCAAGTTCTGTACTGCAGTTGTAGTTATACTGTACAATTTCATGTTTCAAAAATATATTTCTATTCTATTTTAGGGATTCGATTGACGATTATACTTGAAATTAAATCCGTACTTAAGTGGTTTTCTATTAAAGTCTAAGCGCATGTAGGTCGCCATGTCCCAAAATGAAGTACTACTAAATTTAATTTGTGTTTGTTTTCTGTTTGTGGGGCCTCCCGTTGGTGATTATTTGAAATTAAATAAGTAACTTTTAAGTGGGATTGCCAACAAGAATTTAAAAAAATAAATTCACATGAACACTAATTGTTCGTTATTTGTTTTTGCTGCCTGTGGATGATCGTGACCGTATCCGATTTCTCGGCGATACAATCGTGAATCCTCTGGCCCGATTGCATCCAGCAGAGCAGGCATTAAGATCGGCTTTCGTGTTCTGCGTATAGATACGGCACATTAATTGAACGGTGGATTCATGTGCACCTCTTCAGATTTACTTTTCGTAATTATAGACCTACGTGTAGATACTTACATGGTAGGGTTACGTTTCATATACACGTACGTGTAGATACTTACATGGTAGGGTTACGTTTCAGATACATGTAGACACGGAAGTATATTTCTTGAGTTTTTCTTGTAGATCATTTTGTGCAAGCTATACTGTACTGTATGTGGAAGGAATGAGGTTTGTAGACCTGAATGTCCTATATCTCCTATTGACCGATAATTTTTGAAGAAAGTATACAGGAAGCAAATGAAATTTTGAAGAAATATCTTCATCACTCTTGTTTACCAAGATGGCTGTTTCCATCAGGGTTATAGCAGCTTTAAAGATTATTTCATTTTGTGTCGTTTATTTTGTTTCATCACGACAAAAATAGCCTACACTATTGCGTTATATTGCATATTATTATCAAATAGGGAATGGAACACCACATAGCTTAGTATAGTGAACACGTTTAGTTTTGGTTAGGCTACCCACAGTACTGTACATGTAAATTACATTGACTGATTGATGATATATGGGTACATTATATATTAATGATTTATCACCCTTCTCAATCATGGTATCAAAGATGAAAGATGGATTAGGGAAAAAGTAGTAAACAATATATATATGCATAGGTTTATTTGTGTGATGTAGCGTAAATATTCGATTGTATTGTATTTGTTTCCTTATGTTGTTTGTGTATGTTGAATATCACGCAGTGAACAAGTAATTTAAGCAATATATCATGAACCAAAGAAAGATGATTATGTATGTGAGAAACATTATATGCATGTAATAAACATTTATACATGTATGTAAGAAACTATGTAAGAAACATTTATCTGTAAGAAACATATGTGTGTAAGCAACATTTATACATAGAAAGCTTTATACACATGTATATAAGAAACATTTATGTGTATTTGTATATGGGTGTATTTGTATATGTGTAATATGTAACAAACATTTATATGTATGTAAGAAACATTTATTTACACGTGGACAGGCAGGGGATTTTATACTTTTATACAATACACAGAATTATGTATCCAAAAGTAACCTACACCTTCTTAGAAGACAAATTGTATGGTGCTATCTACTACCCTCTTAGATTATATGCTTGATAAGATCGTGAATAGATTCACGCTGACATAGTAAATCTATAATAAACAGCTTTATTTACATGTGCTTAAAAATAGGCTCAAGTTGACATATGAATCTCACGAAAAACTTGCAGACACTTAATATTATACCCTTATAAATGTAACGTTTATTAATTTTGAGACTTAATTCTACTTTATCATACCGATAATTTTTTTTTCTCCAAAATCCAATTAAGTTTTATCGAGAGTTTTAAAGATGACAAAAGAAACAAATTTCATTTTTTTTCTCCGCAGGTTTTATTGGTGCATCGATTAGACAAGAACAACGAGCTTCCTTACCTAGCGGTGTTTTGCCCCCTCTACGTCACCCTACTCGTGCTCATACCAACGTCATTCGGCCAACGAAGTGGAAATCATTGTGAGTGTTTGTATATCTCCTTTGAATTTCTCCTCCGTGTTCTTGTTTTTTGTGTGTTTTTGTGAAGTTTTGACATTCTCGTCCTCAAACTTTATCTCTGTTTTGCAAGCTGTTCTGTTGTCGACGGTGGGTGTAATTGCAAAGCTGCGTGATATGAGATGTATGTAATTATATAATCTCGTATGTATGTATGTATATGGTAAGCGGAGTGACATTGAATGTGGTGTTAAAAATGCCCTCGTCAATGTATAAACTGCCAAAGAGCTTATACTTGCACATGTATGTATATATATACTGACGGCCTAAGAGGCGATGGATTTGTGTAAATAATGCTAGAAGATGGGCAACGTTTTAAAAGCTTTGACAGTTGAAATGATGCTCTTTTCAAGATTATAGTGGTAAAGTTAAAGGACTCAAGAGCTAAAATAACCGCCCGTGTTCCTTACGTTAGGGTTTGAACTTATTGGTAACATCCTTTAATTTACTTCACGGTTCCGATCAAAAGGCCTCGACTTGATGATGATACAGCCTGTCAGAGTACATATTAACCGGCCTACGGTACTGCACGTATATATGTAGTTTGTGTGAATTAGGTGTCAGTCGGTGGTGTGTGTATATATATATAGCATGCGACCGAGCGATATCATGTATCATTCATTAGCGCCGGTGGGTATTTATCGCAAACACATATATATGCAAGAATTCCCATAGCTTGTCAACTTGAAAAGTCGAGAACAACGTACTAGACGGCAGCTGGCCATACTTGGCACGTACTATCGTTATAGTACATCAGATTCCCCCCCCCCCTGCATTAATTATCGCTGGCTGATGAACTGTACCTGACCTAGTTCCCTACCCTTGGTATATACGCCTTAGATACAAAGAGGATGGCGTATCCATTCCTTATGTGCCTTTGTTAAGGGGGAGGAGACAGTGGAGAGGCATCCCGACTGCAACTTAAATAGCTCAAGAAGTGCTCCCCCATGTCAATTACGGGTCTGACATAGGTCATAAGGGATTTTTCAGCAAGGGAAATATAAAATAATTCCGTGGATGATTTTAAACTATATGCATGCGGGCGGGATTTCGGCACACAAGCTGAACAGTCTACGGCTCAGGGACTCCCATCATCTTGGTGGCTTTCTTGCCGAGTTGTTTACGCAGGCTGTATTCCCTGTTACCAATCGCTAAATAGGGCCTCTTACAGCTTATGGTCCCCCACTCTACCATGTCTAATTCAGGCCCTGACCTTACAGCGCCTTTGACCTCTCTCGAGGACAAATATTTCTACAGTTAGTAGCCTTCGTTTTGACTGCATGTATCCTGATGTTACTTGGGAGTGATGGACACCTCTGTCAGGAACTCAATTTAAAATCGTCGCTGACCGTTATAAATCGTTGATGGATATATTCTGGACCTAATTCCGTTTTGATTCAGTCGAATCCATCGTTGCATTGATCTTTCATATCTCAGCATTGATATTCACTCTCATTCAAGGATATGTACTTCCTTTTTTAAGCGAGAATTGACACTTTCTCCTCCAGAAATGATTCCCAAGGTTCTCAAGGTGTCACCGGCTTTCTCATTTGACTTTGCAAAGTGGTTTTGCATCGATGCTCCATCCTTCAAATGTGGCCCTTTAGTATCTTTGAGTGATGAATAATAATTGTACAAAACGTCCACACAAATGGGCAAAGATTCACACGCAAGATTATCTATCTATGCACATCCCAGGGTCATCTGCGACGTACTGTCACGTAGATTTTAAACCAACACGACTTTGAAACTTTAGTTGCCTGTAAACGTACCGTTTCAGTCTGAATATGCAGTAGTTATGAGCTAAGTTATGCCTTAAATAACAAATTTAAACTAATGTAGGGTTGAAATTGTGCAATTTTTTTTTTTGCTAGATTATATGTTCTACAAAATCAGGTTTATCAGAAGTATATCAGGCTGCATATCCCATGGCAGGAATTCATCGTAGACAAGATACAATCATCTTTCAATGTTTGATGTTGTGCGATCGTCAATATTTTAAAATCCATTAGGTGGCATATAAGTATAACAAGCTCTATATCACTAATTGGTTAAAGCTGCATGCATATTCCCTAAGTGGGTTTTAACCTGTCTAATTTTCAGCCATTAAGGACTGAACAATTATTCTCTGCTTGTCAGTCAGTGGGATTTTCACTTTCCTGACCGAAAAGGGCTAATTCATTACATATTCGAAGTAACCACAAAGTCAACAGTATATGATATGAAATCCCGTGAATTTGGATGCTTTTGACTTATTCGTTCCTGTTTTTATTACTTGTATTGGTTTCTGCAGAAAGTCTTTCTACATACACAGTAGTCGTTACATGGCAAGGGTTGTAAATTGAATCCTCCTCCACATTTTACGAGTTTTGGTCTTCGTAATGATTTCAGCGTTCCTTGACTTTCAGGGTGGTTTGGCATCCGCAAGGACTTCTGCACGTTCATCCTAGACATCTGCCCTCTCCTGCGGGAGTACGGTAACATCACGGTGGAGTTTGGGAGGATAGAAACCTCAGAAGGGGACGAGGACGCCGAACTGGACTATTTCCGGCTCACGAAAGTGTCAAACATAGAACAACCAGCCAGAGTGGTGATGCCAATCATCAGCATTGAGACACCCGACTGAATCCTGACAAATACGCCGAAGACGACGACCGTGATAGTTCTCCTCGTTTTATTATTCAGCAAGATGGAAAGGAGCATATTATATGTATGTTTGGGGGATTACAATATACAAAGCTAACATGATTCCTTTTTCAAGCTTTGCTTGTGAAAAAAACAAGGCCATGAATAATTTCCATGAGTGGAATTAAAAACCTGTCCAATGCTTTGTGATGGGATCGATGACTTCTGACTGCGGTTCAGTTAGAACGGAATATTCCGCCCACTTCAAACGGCGATGAGGATATACGTTTTTTGGGCCAAGTGGATTATCTTCCCCAGGGTGAACATTCGGTGTACTGTGTGGGCGGATCTGCAAAGAGGATTACCGAACCAAATTCTGCATTCCTCTGCTGATATCAAGTCGTGTCACCCCGCGTTATGTTACCATTTGTGTGGGTCGGGTATATACCGTACCACAGGCAGTTCTCAAATGGAAATGGTACAACGGTCACACATAATGAGGCTTGTAAAAAAATTAAGTGGGATGCACAATGCGGGAGAAAATGGGAGTGCGCCATCGCTGGTTGGCTGTACGGATCGCATCAAGCTTGATCGTACTGTAACAAACTGTGTATGCAGTATTTCTTATAGACGTAAATGGTTTCAAGTGACTGTTAATAGTTCCAAATGTTGACTAGTAATGCTAGTTAAACGGTTCCAAATCACTCTTAATGCAAATTAAATGGTTCCAAATGACTAGTAATGCAAGTTAAATGGTTCCAAATGACTAGTAATTATACTAGTTTAATTAAATGGTTTCAAGGTTGATGTTTAAACCGTTCCTGATGACTAGTAATACTATAGTTTAAAATAGTTCCAAATGACTAGTAATACTAGACAGTTTACATTGTTCCAAATGACTAGTAATACTAGTTTATACAGTTCCAAATGACTAGTAATACTAGTTTAATAGTTCCACATTAGTTATGATGTAAGAAACATTTGGTAACTTCCCTAAAAGGATTAATCCTTCCTAGGATTTACAATCATACATCTTTAAAAAAACTGTTGATATCGGGTAAAAATTGGCATGGTGAGTTTACAGACCAACGCAATATGTAAATGTTGTTGTTGTATATCTCACGAATGATACCTCATTTGGAAGATAGACGAGATAAACGGTTTTTACAAATGTTGGATTATCCATAACAAAGTTGTATGCATACAACTAAAGATTGAATAATCACGAGAGAAGGTTTACAGGAATGATTTTGAAAGAGATCAATGGTGATGATCACGGTTGAATTAATTTCTTGCGTGATTAGAGAAGGAGTGGCGAATGAAGAATCCCGCGACAGATCGATTAGAGTCGAATCATTTGAAGTACCGCGCGCGCACACATCACTGAAATGTAAGAATTATTTCCCCACCCCCCCTCCCCCCGAGCAAATAAAAATCATCTGTCAGGAAGGTACAATTCCCCCAAAAAATTATTCAGGTTTGTTCTTTGTTCCGGTGAACAAGGTCATCCTTCACATTTAGCATGTCCTAATTATTTTGGAAATCTCAAGGGTAGATATTGATCAACAGTGTAGGTTTTTAGGAAATGAAATATATTACCGTGCAGTTATAACAGTCATTTATCAAATTTCATTAGTGTAATAAGTTATATATACAATAGACTGAATGGATTGACGAATGAGATTTTTTTTATATATATATATTTTTCTTGGTATAAAGTTTTTTTTGTGTAATGCTTTATAGAGATGCTGCTCAGGCAGGCACTTATAGTTTGAATGTTGAAAGATGTTCATCTTTAGGATTTCTGAAAGTTTTTTGTTATTTTTAACCGCAGTGACTAGATAATATTTGTAAGAAACTGTTTATGCGGAGTAGTACATTTGTAAGGTTTGAGTTTGTTATTATTATTATGATTATGATTATGATTATGATTATGATTATGATTATGATTATGATTATGATTATTATTATTATTATTATTATTATTATTATTATTATTTATCAATGTATTAACATTCGAGCTAAGTGTTTGTCATGTTACATAAGCTTTGTGGACAAGAAATTATAATACTACCTAGGACACATCTACAACTGCCTGAGTGTTTAAGTATACATGAATAATCAGTACATACTATGTACTCATTATGTACAATCATTTGCTTAACATTCAACAGAAGTAATAAAGACCATGTATATAGGAAGCTTGCAGGGTTTGCTGGAATTGTGTGACTTGCCTGTCTGTTTTTAATTATCATGTTACCTTTCAATTTTTAAAAAGAACATAGCAGAGACCTAAATAAACCTACTTAAATTTGGGCTTCTGCTTAATTTGTCGGACTGCTTTTGAAGATGTATAATTAGTATTGTGTGGCAAGCGTATCTACGCTGTGGACAGGTCGATAGTAGTACATCAGTAGAGTTCACAGTAGAGTTCACATTGTAAATGTTAAAGGTCGGTCCTTCAGCAGACATTAAGAACCAGGAAATTTCTTCACTACAGTGTTCATTATATTCAATGATTGTCATTATCGAGAGATGATTTTTGATTTGAAGATTGGAGTATAAGGAGAGCAAAAACAACTTCCATTTGCAGTTGTTGGCACAGAAATATACAGTTTTTGAACCGAGGAGTATGTGCGACAGTGACTTTTTCAAGTACCCAACTCGAGGGTAGATAATCGAGGAGGAATTAATGTCTGTCGACAAGGTGGCTATGATAGGATCTTTGGTGGTGATGTTGTTGGTCAGTGGAGGTGGTGATGTTGTTGGTCAGTGGAGGTGGTGATGTTGTTGGTCAGCGGAAGGGGGTGATGTTGTTGTTTGTTTTGGTTTTGGTACAATTAAGGTTGCTTAAGTGTAAAATGGTGCTAAATATTGCAAAGTTTTACAAACATTCTTTATGGTCAATAATTTTAGCTGGGGTGTGGGGGTGGGGAGGTTGGATATTCCTCATGGATCCGGCACTTGTGGTATTGCTGATATAGTAAGTGCCACTTGAGCTTGTAAACACGGTAACTCAAGTACGCTATGTTGGATCGATGTAAATAGTTTTGTTAATAGTTTAAGTTTCATGTATTCGTGAACTATGAGCTTAAAAGTAGATATTGAGGACCACGACCCACATATCGTTGCCCTAGCTTGCAGAATGTATATTTCCAAACTCTATCCAGTAAGGAAGAAAAATATATATATGATATGAACCATCTTTGTATGGCAGGTGTAAGTTAAATCTCAAATGTTCATGACGAGGCAAGATACCTTCAGGCAGCATATTCCTAAATTCAAACACAGGAGGATTATGATAATTATGATAATTATGAAAGGCCCTGGATCAATATTGATATAGAAATGCATAGCCTAGGCCTGTAGCTGAATAAATTAACCACTTACAAGGTTTTCTTTGGGGCAGTAGACCCGACCGAGAACAACGACAAGACAACCCATTCATCAGTAACGATGAACTCGACGATAATATTACGAGGAAAAAAAATATTCATATTATCTGCAGTGATTTCACTACAAGCGGCACAATGGGATACCTGTCCCTGGAGGAGTACTTATCTTGGGCTCGCAAAACTCAAGGACCAGGCGAGGGCCATCCACGTGTTCTTTATTATATAAGAACTTAGAGAAGAAGGCTAGCATATAACACCGCCCTTTGTGTCATTTTCAACCAATCAATGTCAGAACGTTGCCTACCCACAGATTTTATCTTGTATATAGCTCCTTATCTTTTAAAGATAAGGGGTAGCAAATACTGCCAACTACCCACTTGTTTTTTTGTGCACAATTCTGCATGTAGGGACGTGATTATCCGTCGTCATACGAGCTTTAGCAATCTAATCGCGCCACACCAATAAGGTGTTTGGCGATTGGGCCCAAAATCATGGATCGTGGAAGTAGGTAGGTCGATGTTTATATCCATTGACCTTATGATAACTATTGACAAGGTTTGTAAACTGTATTTAGTTTAGTAAGGGTTAGGAATTAGCCGCGTGGGCTCATGAAACCCCCTGTTCGTGTTGTGATTGTGGGAGGACACCGGGCTTTAACTTAAATTAATTAACGAGACAGGCATGTACTAGCCATCCATCCCATCCTGCTCCCGCCATTAAAAGAATGTACCTCAATTAGTTTGACCACTTGCTCAAAGACAGAGTGAAGTCAGAGCAACCTGTTCATCACCACTAGATGTCACTGCAGTTGTTCTGAGCAAAGTTTATTGCGACAAAAATGAAAACAATCCGAACGAAAATCCAGCCCAAATTAATAAACACCATGGAAGGCCGAACTCACCACACCACTGCAACTAGTAGTTTTGGCTGAAAAAAAGTCATGCCTGGGGATCGAACCGGAGGCTAAGAAAGCGGACACTCTGAAAGTCAGTATTTAGTGAGGAACATACTTCGTACGAGAGTTACTGGTGCGAATGCATTGTTGTTTGGATGGAAAGCTTTTCGTATCACAGAAATCAGGAACGAGGAACTTATCTAGATTGGACCTCTGTAACTAGCGGAATACTACAAGGAAGCATTACCGTCCCTACACTTATTCCTCACTTTCTTACATGTTTCAGACAGCCATGCCAATATGTGTACAGATGATACCCAGGTCTACACAGGGAACTAGTTGGCTAAATTCACTCCGGTCAGATCCGAATCGGAGTGTTATTGATAAAATTGCACCCTTAGTCAAAGTTATGTACGGTACGGTACCGTATATGTATTGGTTACATTTTCTGGTATTTAAGAATATACCCACCCAAGAGAAGGCTGTAAACCAACAGCGCCAGCAACATATTCCACGGCACCACGCTCAGCTCCACACTGACCAGCTTCCCAGCCACAATCCTATATATTTCGATAGGACTGATAATAATTATAACAGAGATCATTGGGCGAGTGTATCGCCGAGTAATGCGTAGCGCGTGGTTTCTGTTTTGAGGATAGCCCCACCATTAACTAGTGCGGGCCGTCCTTATTAACACCACGGATACTTACGACCAGTGATTTTAGCAATTATTAATAAAGCTAACAGTAGGCATACCCTTGGAATTACAAGGCTAACTTTTCGTTACCTAGACAACGAATAATTAGTATTACTTTTGTACAGAGCTTTTATTGAAAATGGCATTTCTGTTTGGACGCCCCATAACGTTTATATCTCAGCCTTAGAAATTTACCTTACAATCAAGGAATAAAACAGAAACAGCTACGGACTTTATAGGCCTCTTTTAATCCGGCAAATCCGGAACCAATCCACAATTATTCTTCATTATCTTGACTGAATTAGCTACCCGTGGGCACTCCACGAAAGCATATAAGTAATCCCGAAAGTCAATAAACCTACGTATTTGAGTCACATTCTTTACATCTTATATACTTCAACGGAATTCGCTCCCTCAAAATGTCATCGAGGTACCAAATTGAAACTTTTAAATTTAAAATCATGATTGAGCGAACATTGGGGCCAACTTGCCGTGGACTCTATATAACTACATAGCTAGGCCAACTGGTATTTGCTTATTTTTTTTTGTTTTCTTCTGCTTCCCTGTACATTTGAAACTCAATGATATTTCAGCCTTTGGCTAACAACATCGGATGTAATTTGAATTTATGTCTATCAGTGTTTTGGGGGTTAGTAGGAGCGATCAAGTGGCATTCGTCTAACCCTAAGGGCATATGGTAGTGCTTTGTCTCGTCACCTTCCCTTGGAATGTTTGAGTGTTATGTGGGGTTCCATGCACATCCAGATCCACCGTAAGAGTTAAAATAAAAGTGGCCCTCGGGATACATCAATGACACACAGGAAAGGTTCTTCAATTAAGCTTTCTGCGATTGTCCAGAAATGATTTATGACATTTTATCACGATATTAGATTGGAATCGAGGAGCTAAATAATAATAATAATCTTCGATTACGATTCCGGCACATAAAAATACATAGATTCACTTCAACCCCCGAGAGTGTCTGTTTTGTTATACGCTGCATGAACTGAAAATGTCGAACCATGCTCGTTGCGATATGCGTACGCAGCAAAATCGTTTATGGTAACCGACCTACAGAACAATATTCCATTATTGTCAGCGATAACCGATACATACTCTAGACATGGTATCGCTACCCAGTCGATATACCTTGACAAGGAATTTACAAGTCAGACTGTGAATCATGGTGACCCAGGGGTGGGGGAGGGGGAAAGTAAAATGGCCTCCAAAAGTACGACAATTTTAGGGCGGAAGTAGTTGATTTTCGTTTCCTTATCTTCATTTGAAAGTAACCTACTAACATGGGTGCCGATCGAGGGTGGGAGATGAGGAACCCCCACCCCCCCCCACGTTCGTGACCAGTTTCTTTCGTGGATGATTTTTCTTAAAAAAGTGAATCCAATTGCCATTCGTAATATGGTTTGTTACAATAATCCAAGGAGATGTTTGAACTCCCCGGTGCATTCAGATTAACACTAGTTGTTTTCATGATTGTGTACATTAAACTCAGTACCCGGTACTGAGTCGTTTTAAATGAACAGAATGACATTGAGCCTACATACACTTTACGTGGCACTACACTCGTCCTCTGATCTCCATGTTGTGTCCAAGTAGTATTGTGCTAGGCTGGGAAGTGGATCAGTTTGGAGTGACGGTGTCGTGGCATACATGTTGTCTCATGTTGGTTTTCGTGCCCAGGTTCTCTCTTGGTTGGCTTTTCTTATATATAAAACCAACCCACAGAGTGACGTTATTCCTCTGTAATTTCTGATAAGGCCTACAGAGAGCATTATGGACAAAGTAAAATCCCAGGCTCACTGGCGCCCGGAATTGGTAGCTGTTTTAGTTTTGCCATTAGAAACACAATCGTCAAACCTTAACGAATAGACGATCCACAAGGTACGGTAACCACGAAAGCAGTACAGTGTTTATCTCTTGCATAACATTGTCATTCAAAACGTTCTTGCTAATTGTCCGGCGAAAGCATGCGTGAATTTACCACTCTTAACTCGTCATCGAAATTGTCAGGTTTAAATTTGAACTATTTCGATCTGGCGATTGTCAAGTCGACGGCCAATAATGTGTTTGTTATTGGGAGGGGGGGGGGGGGGCAGGCAGAGAC
>JAODAG010179932.1:0-14141 GCA_027574785.1 Orphnurgus asper
AGACACGAGCGATGTCTCGGGTGTCGAACTCTGTTTAAATTTAAAATTATCGAGTGGAAGCACAGGCGAATATCGCGTGGCACGCGAGCAGTGATTGGATCCATGGGCCCCCCAAAATTGTTCCATGGCCTCCTGGGGGGCCATGGCCCCCAGTTTGAGAACCACTGGTCTATACGATATAAGTTTGTATCCATAATGCAACTAAAATATGTAGTGTTGGTTTTCAATATTTCGATATTGGCGTTATCGGTTGAATATCAGTATCGGCAAAATTTGTACTCATTGAACTTTCCATTTCAAAATCAGCCTATACTATTTTCGTACGAAAGTAGTTAAACAATATTTATTAACTGCCAAAGAAAGGAAGGATAACCTCCAATATGATTCGTTACAATGTTGATCTGTATCGAGCTTAGCGGGTCGGAGTTCCCCGCTTGAAATGTATTGCAAACACATGGCTTTCTAGCGGGAGCAAACACAGACATTCAATGGCATGTTTTCGTCACTTGTGGTGGTGTGTGATATTTCGGACGTAATAGAGAATAACATTAACAATAACCAACAACGGTTTTGCTTAGTGATCATGTGCTGTTTGTTTATCAGAACATTTTAATGTACGAAGTAGACTAGTTATATAGGCTATTGTATAACGTAACAGGCTAACGCTCCTTAATTGCAAGATTTTTTGGACCCTACTTCGATCCTACTCAGTTCAAGCTCGGGGAAAAAGGAAATACGGGCTTAAAGCATACTCCTTGTGATTGCGCCTATACGGAACAAATACCAACCGCAAAAAAACCCTGTTGTACAAATCAAAGAGTCCCTTCCATGTAGGCAGGGCTTGAACATTATTTTGCTAATTAGTTGAAATGGTTTGTTACGTAATAATGAAGCAACACTTACAACTTATGTTTGAAATCTTTCTTAAAGGTTAGGAAAGAGTTTAGTTTATTAAATTGGGAATAGTAAGTTTGAATTACCGAGATATAATTGTACATAACGTAAACACTAACAGGAAGTACTTTGACTATAGTTACTAAATACTAGTTTACGTATAAATGAAAGACATTTTATACTGTACGTGGTAAAAAGTTAAAGCTGCAGCTGTCGTATTTGGGATTCATGACTTGAAAATGTCCCCAACGAAATATTCCACATAATTTCGTCGAGGGTAACAATGAATAATGATCTGAACGCATCCCATTTACGACCGTTTACATGTTTTACAATAACGGTATCGAATAGCGGCCAATATTGTGATTGAAATATCGGATATTGACCAGAACCGATATTGGCAATATCTACCAAACAATAAAAATATGGTGATGACAGCCATTAACTATCTCATCTCAAATATCCTTCACCTTATATTTTCTGTAAAGCAGTTAATTGCCAAGGGCAGCAGTTCTTCCAGATCAAGCCAGAGCGTAAATCTGTCTGACTGTTTGGTGCAGTAGAAATGAGAAACCTCACTTCTGTTAAGTTGTGCTTGAAGTTGATTGCCACCATCTCCTGGAACTAGGGACAAGAAAGAATGTAGGAATATTTTAGTTGTGTGGTATTTACCATCCTTCCCCTAAATGTACCACCAATCTCTTAATACTACTGTAGGTACAATCAACATTATAACTCAAGCATGCTTACAAGTAGATTATTCTAGCTTGAATATGGTAGCATGCCCACACAACTTTTACTTCCATGATATTATTTATAGAGAAGTCAAAAACTGTTGGCATAAATTTGTCATTCAGTTGTTACAAGCTGATTTAAGGCAACATCTAATTTGGCCCCATGTTTGGGACACAGGTATATATATCTTTTTGGTAATTCTTTCCTTTTGTTGGCTATAAATAATTCTTCATGAGTACTTGCTTTTAAATTTTGATACCTAATTGTATCAAAAGCTGACGTACAGTAACTGAGCCTGTGACAGTCACACTACAAGGGTGCTCCAGATCTTCTGGTGTTAGGGTATGTTAATACTAGTAGACAGAGAATTCACACCTACAATGCTGAAATTTAGACCATGTGAGTTTCAAATATGCTTCTTCAGATGTTTCACATGGTAGACTAGACATCACTGTGGTTAACTTGGGGAGTACATGTAATCATTTGTAGCAGTGAGACATCACAGTACACCTTATACTGGATTTTGTTGCACAGCAAAAACAAGGTTTCTTGTGGAGCTAGAGATTTGTGTAACATAGGCCGTTCAAGAACTACAGACAATAGTTTACAATACATAACAACATTCACATTACCTATAGCTTTAGGTTGTTATCCAACCAACATTTACATGTTATATGCAATATGCCAGCCACCTTTATTTGCATTGGGAATTACACTAAACAGCATGGCACCTAGGCTGATGATATTTGCAGGCCTTGACATTTTAAAAACAAGTCACCACTTGACTAAAGCGTGACTAAAAATCTACTCACCAAATTGTAAAATTCACTCGCCAATTTCTTAAGCCTAGTATAACGCTATGCATCAGCAACAACAGACAAGTGTATCTGTACCCACGTAGGCCTAACTGTTACTGCTAGCAGTACAGCATAATGTTAGGCTAGCTAGGCTTCAGATAACGTTAGCCTATTTAATAGTGTTGGGCCAATATTGCCAATAACAATTTCTGACCAAAATCTGATAACAATATTGTAAACCATGTACATAAACGGTCATAGATTATCGGCTGCGTTCAGATCATCATTATTCAATGTTACCCTTGACGGTGGAGTAATTCGTGGGGGTGGGGGAGTCTTCAAGTCGTAAACCACAAACGCGACAGCCGTTTAACTTTTTACGACGTACAGTATTAAAATACTACTTTATAATTATTTATAGGTAATTCAAACTTACTATTATCGATTGAATAAACTAAACTCTGTGCTAATCTTTAAGAAAGATATCACGCATAATTTGTGTCGCAAGTGTTGCTTCATTATTACGTAACAATCATTTAAATTAATTAGCTGAATAATTTTAAAGCCCCGCATATATGAAATGGAATCTTCGATTTGTCTTTTATTTTGGGGTTTGTATTTATTCCGTATAGGCACGGTCCCATGGAGTAGGCTTATATACCATTATTAACTTTTGCCCTGAGCGTGATCGAAGAAGAGTAGGATCAAAGTAGAGTTCAAAATAATCTTGCCATTAGGAGCGGAAGTTATGGTAAATATGGACATTCCGCGATATAACTGCTGTATCGTTTTGGCACGTAGCCCAGACCTGCCAGTAATGTGTACAGACATACATTGTAGTCAACTATGACACTCGTAGCCTGTTATACAGCAGCCTATATAACTTGTCTACATCGTACATTGCAATGTTCAAACAAGCAGCACATGATCGATCACTAAGCAAAACCATGATTGGTTATTGTTTTTCTCTATTACGTCCAAAATAATATCACATTACCACGTGTGACGTAAACAGCCATTGCATGTCTGTGACTTCTCTCTCTAGAATGCCATATGTCTGCAATACATTCAAGCGGGGAATTCCGGCTCGCTAACTTGATACATACCAAAATAGTGTTTATGTACAAGATACAGCCAAAGCTAATAAAATAGTTACAAGAAAACAGTACATACAGTATATCCTACAGTAATATTGCACTGCATGCCTACAGTGTAGGATAGAGTAGTGCGACAGTACTATTTTGTCAGTGTGTGTTCAGTTGCGTAAGTAGCGATTGTGGATTTAAAATAGACTAGGCCAGGGGTTCCCAGGGGTACGCGTACCACCAGTGGTACATTTGGACTTTCTCGGTGGTACGCGGGCGTGCTTCATTTTTTATTGATTGTATTCTTTTTGTATTCACCCTCAAGCAGCTGTACACTGACAGCTATTTGTTACCGGCCATTGTGCACTTATTCATCATTGATTCAATCAAATTATAGTTGAATATTGGTACAGTGGTACTCGGTGGCACCACAAAAATGTGAAATGGTACCCCAGTAGAAAAAGGTTCGGAACCCCTGGGCTTGGCCAAGCTTTAATTAATTAAGAATAACGAATGTAAGGGTTTAAAATGATAGTAAAATTAAATTAAAAATTCCATGAGTCATGAATAAGCCACTCGCCAAAATGGTCGCCAAAATGGCGACCATAGTGCATTTATTGGTCGCCATTAGCCAAATGTTAGTCGCCAATGGCGAGCATGCATGTCAAGGCCTGGATATTTGGCATAGGCCTACGATATTAGTACTAGTATTAGGGCCGTAAATTATATTTACTAAGTATAATAACTTAAGTTATAATAATTATTTTATTGCCTCCTAGTGTTCTTGGTCACCCAAGAAACTGTGGTCTCTTTTGGAGGTTTGCATAAAGTTCCGGATATGCTAGGAGTAGGACTAAGTTTTAGTAGTACGTACTAATACTTATAAGTTATAGTACTATTAGTAATATTATAATATAGATAATAAGGATCAGAATTAAAGGACGTCCTCATAAAGCCTGGATCCTGAACCACAAATACCTTAAATACTAAAAATATCGGGAAAAGGATCAATACTGTTCTCGAAGGCATTCACTCTACTACTAGTAATACTACAAGTCATTCCACTCACCTACCACTCTCTGAGAAAGGAAGTACTTTCAATACCTGGGCTGCAGATTATTAGTCATGAATTGGCTAGGATTTATAGGCTAATGCATACTTACTCAAAACAACTGGGTATCCTACGTCGTTAGTGAAGGAATACCGACTGACTTTTGATGGGCCAGGTAGGTCTCGGCCAGGATATTTCAATGAACTAACATTACTAGATCTAACGTTATATTTAGGCCAACCGTTAGAAAGGATTGGGTCGTTGTGAGTCTTATTTTGCAATCCGTTGGCATGGACTTGGTGCACGTGTAACCCTAAGCAGAGAACTTGGACAAATGTTGCTAACACTAACATTAGAAAACACCACACCAAGACAGAAAACTTCATCTTAAAAAGTTAAACTACAAGAATAACGGAGGTTCCAAAACCATTCAATACTGTGTTACCCTGAAGTGTCACTGGCTTCAGAAAGAAGTGTCATGCGCCGCAAAATAAAAGGATGCGAAACGCTTGATGAAGTTGATGACGGGATCCGCGTGATACAAAATGAAATGATTATTATTCTTATCACGGTTACAGGTTAGTCACGCGTCGGCCGTATCTAGTGTAGTATAGTATTAGTAATAGTAATAGTAGTACTAATAAGTACTAGGCAAGACAACCGATCGGGCTACAAACTTATGGCACGCCAAAACGTCATCATGTCAAAACATACGATGATATAATAACTTACGTAACGTAAAAAATACGATGATGATGATGATGATGTAAAGACATAAAATGATGATCTACAACTAACGTTGATGATGTAAAAACATACGATGATTATGTAAAGTTGACGATTTCGCTTAAACTTATATGACACGCCAAAAGTAGGCCTACCTTATGTTGATCATGTAAATATACATATGATGGTGTAATATCTTTGTTCAATGTTACAACATTATACGATGATGATGATGATAATGATTTTGTTTAAGAATCCCTCCCAAGAAAGATCTTGGGATCTAAACCAAACAACGGCAGCATATATGACACAATTTAGGGTGTAGTTCAATGACGGGTCTAATTGTGGTTTGCTACCTTACCGGATGATCACTTCTGCAATAAAGAGTTTGTTGTCGTCTGCATACATGCCGAATTCAAATTTTGTACCGAATCCTTAAAAATCATAATTAAATTAGAAGCCTAATTAGTGTATAGTCACTTGAAATCAATTAATACATAAATAACATGGCGTTTGTCCATATTGATCAAAAGTTATCCATATACAAAATTAGGGCACCACATTCCGTAGGTGTTTTTTATTTCTTGCATTCGCGCAAAATTCGAATACAGCTGTCATTTTGTCCTTGTTTGACAGAATTTAAAAGTAACTGCAATGGATGAAGGATATATTTATATTAGCAAATAGAAACATATATCAGTCGATGGATTTATAAGATACTTTCATCACCGAATTAGGTTCCACCATCATATATACTAGTAGGCGGCAACAATGAATGAATCATAATCTAAATAAAATCAAAATCCAAGCTACATAGGCCTATACTTAACTTTACCATTGTCATTGGTTTGAAAGTACATGTTATACATGTGTACTTATTGTTTGACAAAGCCCAATTACTACAAACAATAAGATACTACTTACTGCACATATGTTTATTCTGTGAGTACAATATATTTACCGTCGGCTTGTGTTCGTACTATAGCTACTGAAGACGGCATTGTACAAGGTGAAGCTATTAATTGAGGGTTATCTTGCAATTGTTGGGGAAAATAATTGCTTAACTATATTGGTATACATATGGCAGCCACGTTACCGGCCTGAGAAAACGCGTACAAAATAAAGAACACTGATACAAATACTTGTCGATCATGATGGATAGAAGCTTCCTATAATTTCACTTCTCTGTTAATCAAATATTGTACATACATTGTAGTCATAATAATTCATTAGGGTCGTTAATTAGTTGTATCTTTTAAATGTTATTGACCTAGAGACACTAGTTCGATAGGTCGGGGTAGAATATAATTATTAACGTTATTACTTTACTTAGCTTACTAAGTGACGGCCGTTAGCTGGTGGTCGCGAATCTGCTAGGTGGCATTCGGGCTTCAGAGCGCGGACATCTGTACTCCGGCTGCGAGTCGATCCAGATTATTCCTGAGTAGATTTCCAGTTAGGCCCGCACGACGCATTTTCCAATGATCGCAATCAATGTAGAACTCGATCAGGGGTTACTTCGTAGATGTGCAGTATCAGTAACGTATAGGTATAGGCTCGACACGACACGATAAGACAACGAGTATAGCCTATTACATATTGCAGTGAACCTCCAGTGCAATACACGGTGACGATATAGTTATAGGCTGACTTCGGCTACTCTGTAATTCACTATTAAACTCAGTAGGCAATGAGAGTGTAGGCTAGGCTGACAGACAAAATGGTCGTGTCTACGAGAACGATTTGCCTTTTATGTATAGCTGGAATGTGTCTATGACGTGACAACAGTCTTTACTGCGTTAGCTTTTATTAAATTAATATACAACTGGGAACACGTACCCACACCAATCTGATGCAACTTGCCTTTATTGCGCAATCGACAGATATGTTTAGGTCGGTGACTCGACTATAAAGGACTAGGGTGAGGGAAATTTCAGAAGGCAACAAACAGAATGTTTATCGCCCTAAATTCGTGTAAAGTTCAACTACATTTCAACACACTTCACAAAGTCATTTTCAGCAGTTCGAACAAACACGTCATTCCTAGTTTGACTTTTATTGGCATAATTATGTGATACTTACAAAGAAGACAACACTATTCCAGCTAGTTTAAAATATCAAAACTCCAGAACATACAACACAAAGGTTTGTCTGCGATGTCCACATAAGAAATATTCTTTTAATTTAAAGGCCTATAAATGTACCTTTTTTTAAAGAATCTTATGTTCTTCTGTGCATGAATGATTTGAATCTTTTAATGAAGTCACTCACTATGCTGTTGCCAGAAACATTAGTAACATTTCATGAAACGTAAAGATTAATATAAACATGCTATGTGGTTTTGCTATTGCTGGAGTATATCAAACAATTTTGTCAAAATACTACTGCAACCGGAATAACACTGCATTGGTAACTTATTCTAACTTAAACAGTGAGTTCGTCACCACCATCAAACTTACTTTGGACGCTTTATTGCATTTAGTGCATCGACACAGCTGAAATTCTCACAAGAAATTCCTCACGAGAAAGGCACACACTCTAACGAGGAATTTCTCCTGCAAGATATTTCTCACGAGAAAAGATCTTTCCACAAGTTGTCCAACTCTTTTGTACAATTCAGGGAGGGATATGTTTTGAATGAATAGGGGATTAGTTCAGGTATTTTGATTACCTCCTCCTATTGTGCGAGTTACTAAACAATGAAAGAGAGGCTATCAACTGCAAAAGAGGTGTGAATGCATTATATCACTGAACAGAAGTAGCAAACATGTATCTGGAGATTCAACAAACAAGTTCCTTGATATTTTATCCAAAAAATTAGGTACAGTGGGGAAAAAAGTAACAACATTCCTTCTGGCATCTCCTTCCTTTTCAGTTCAAGTTGAAACCAATATGTTTTTTATGTTTCACAAAGCCAATCTGTTTGATAAATTGCGGTGGGAAATTTATATGGGTATCATAAGAAGTTTCATCCATCAACAGTGTGTGTTGGATATGTTCGTTCCACACTTCTGTATATTGTAGACGGTGGTCACTCTGGTGTTCACTGTGTCCGTCTGATGGAGACATAAAATGGTGGCCAACATGCCTGCCTTAACATGCCTGAGCTCAATAACTCAGTCTTGTGAGATATGAACTTCTTGTGAGATCTCATGTATTCTCACGAGAACTTGGTAAGTTCTCATGAGAACTCAATAATTTATCATGAGATCTCATGAACTTCTCACAAGATCTTATGTATTCTCGCGAGATCTCATGAACTTCTCGCGAGATTTCATGAATTTCTCGTGAGATTTGATGTATTCTCCATAAATCTCATGAACTTCTCGCGAGATCTCATGAACTTCTCGTGGGATCTCATTAATTTCTCATGAAATATTTGTATTTCTCAAGAGATCTCGCGAGACTTTTTTTTATAAGGGCTGTCATTACAAGTCTGACATGGCCAGAATTGCTTGAGGTAAGTTTTGCTTTTGTTGTTCAATTAACATATGCCCCATAGCAAATTAATGTTGTGTGCCTATTCCCTATCATTACATTCAATTCAGGCTATCCGCTGCGAATAGATATTTTAAGTTTGGCCCTCGCGCATTCGTGCATGCTAATTAAACCAAAACAACAGGGAGTATCTCATTATGAAAGGATCCATATCCCAAGTATATAGGCTATATAAAGTGCATCCATTACGTTTATTCCTGGGAAGCTCTTTTCTGTCCAAAGACCCGTATCAATCCACTTTCTTGCGGGCTATTAAATTTTGGAGGAAAAATCAAGGGAATAATATCTCCCTCAAGAAATAAAATAGGCCTATCTCCGCACCTGGACAGTTTTATTACCCTAATTATAGAATCTCCAGAGAGCCAGTTACCACAGTTGCCCAGGGCAACTCAGTGATCACCTGACATAATTATTGGCATATGAAGTAATTGTGTTTATATCTCTACTCACTTTTAGAATCATTTAATGCGATAAACGGCAGGAGAATTTTTTACCGAAGCTAATTCTGCTTGATTTCTTCTTGGTTCATCTTAGTCACGAATAATAATAACTTAAATTAAGCGAATTGCCTAGGCCGTGTATGCTATGTATATTGCCAGCTTTGTGCCAAGTTTTAACAAAATCGAAATTGACTGACAATTTAATAATAATACGGTAATGTGGTTACTGAAGAACCCCAAATAACTGTTGTGCTTATATGTAGCATATATATATATATATATATATATATATTATATATATTTGACACGCTTGACAAGCCATGCTTAGTGGTACAGTAAATACAGGCTTATCGGTGGTGGATACGCTAAAACTGGTATTCCCGTCGGGATATCCTGTCGACCGTGCATGTCCTGGTACTGCCTGTACAAAGTTGTGTTTGACAAGCTGATTGGAGGTTTGCGCCAGTCTCGTAAGACTCTATTAACAATCCTCACAGATGAAAACCATGTTTAATTAAGACAGAGCTTGTAACTTAGAATCCTGAAATATGGTGAATCAAGAATTCTGTACAATGACTCTCGCAACTTAGGGAAACTTGATCGGCGGAAGTTGTACCCCTCTCTCATAAACGAGAACGTGGTGTGTTGTGGGGATGCTTCTAGCACATATTTTAATTGACTTGGACGAATTTAGACAGCCAATAATAACGTCTGTGCATTATTTAGGCCTAGCCTACTTGCATTCTTGTATTATGCATTATTTAGGCCTAGCCTACTTGCATTCTTGTACAAGTCAATCTATCCCGTGCCACTATTTTGTGCCACTAATTTGTATGCGCCTGGAAGTGCTGGTTCTACTGGAATTCACTTCTCTTGAACGAACACTCGTTACTCATTACGGCAATATCCTGCATGAATATCAAGTAGGTGCCTCGCCAACTATTTAGGTCCAAAACTCTGCACATTTCTGAGACTTCAGTTACAGTAAATCTAGTCCAGCCATGGCATATCTGCCAATCGGATACCTAACATTTACCTAAAATAAGCGCGCAGTGTCGAGGTCCGCGTGAGCAAGTCAAAATATGTTTGTAAGTATATACTTTCGCATGACAGCTCATAACACATCTGTGGTATGCACACACACCGAATACCGATATAAAATAGACAAATGCAGTCAGATGGTACATCGCTTGCCCGAGCTATGAAGCCACGGAGGTTGCATGAATGAACAGATATGCGGTAGCGCGTATGTAGTGAGTATAGTAAGCCAAGTTTAACTACATAGAATGCGCCCAAAAGAAATTTGTTCTCGCTACATGGCAAGATCAGCAACCAAGAGGTCTTGATTGACTCATGCGGTGCTCGATGACGTCATCAAAAAACTCCCAAAGCCATGAACGATACATGCATGCACAGGTCTACGACATCGCATTTGGTTAGCTAACACATGGTTAATTAGTACTGAAAATAACTAATACGTTTTAGTACCAATGGTTTGCACTCATGGCCTGGCGAGAGCAGCAATGTAGTGGTACGTACACGTACCGCTAGGATATTTACGCCTTACAAAGGATATTCTTCTTGATAGTTAATCCATAAACATAAACGACCTGCCATCAAAGTTATCTAGCGCCACCGTAGACGTGTTCAAGCATAGGTGGAATAGGTCATGTGATACTAACCTGACCCCAGTGCAACGGATTTGTGCAAACCGGACTGAAGCCATCTGCAGGCAGAAGTCACATGCCATAGTTGTTCTGTTGTAGTAATTTCATATCAAGAAAAGCTACCCAAACAAACCTTGGGTTCCAAACCAAATGACGACAGCATATGCCACGGTACAATAGCGCCAAACTGATCCACTTCCCAGCCTTTCTCGAGAGGACTGTACAGACACGGAGATTAATGAACAAGCGCAGTGCCACGGAATGTGCAGCTGTTGGAGGACAGCCACACTACACCTATTAACCGATGCAGACCGTCCTTACAACACCACAGATTCTCTTCTTGTTTATTAATCTTTCAATATAAGAACATTAAATATTACAATTTTTTATTTGCAGAGGAAAATGTAGCATACACTACACCACATACGACAAAAGAGTTCACATACCATAGGTACTGCACATGATCTTAGTCAAAAGGCCGAAAAACCATAATGGGGGCGCACTCCTTATCGAAAACGCAAACCTCTCTGCTGTGTTCAAAGTTTTTAATTTGCGAGCGACGCAACGAGTTTAGTTTGCTGTGAAATTCCGTTTTGTAATGTGTTCGTAGTCCCTCCTACATCATCGCATATTGATTGTACTACAATCAGAGATTTTGAACTTAAGGATAAGAGCTATAAAAAGTTTTGATCATTGTTGAAAGAATCCGTTCTGCTTGTTGTTGTGCTGCAACTAAAGATGAACCACCTTCTCGGATTATCAGTAGTGAGTGCAGATCAATCGATATTTCCCTCCTGCGTTTTTTAAGCGTTGTATGGATTTGTGGAGACTCGGAAATTAATACAAACGAACAGCATATTTTCTTTTGGCAGGCGTGAAGGTAGTATATTACGACATTTGTAAAGACTTTGCCATATACGACATTTGTAAAGACTTGGCATATACAACATCTTCCTGATATACGTTGTCGAAAGATTGTTTCCAGTACAGGTTTTTGGCCTATTCAAAGAAACTGATTTATCGTAAAGTTGAGAGCCTTCACAAGCGTTGCTCGTGCAGACTAGCTGTCTCGGCCAGCTGCATGCTGCAGTGAAATATTATGTCAAATACAAGTCTGCTTAATTTCAACGCCACGGGTGAGTGACATATCTCGTTGTATAATATAACCGAATTGATTAATTTTCGTTAACGTATTGGTATGTGTGTACGCGGGATTTAATTACTGCATATTTGATGATAAAATGAATTGTGGCTGCGTTATTCGGGCGCTTTTTAATCGTGGAAGTTCGAGTGTAAGATAACGACTTTGGAGGTTGTAGTTAATATTATATACACACATTATCTTTCACACACTCGGGCGCAGTCAGTAAATAATTAACGAAACGTCCAAGCGCACCCTCGTTGATTGTCAATAACAAGAGATCCTTATTTTATTCGAGTACAAATGGACCATGGATCAGAAACTAAGGTATCCCTATTATTAGAGTAATACAGGCTAATATTACATCAGTAGATAAGATATACTTAGAGTAGGTTAATGCAATTTGGATCAGTAAATGTTGTCCCTATCATTACAGTAGTAAAATAATTTGGATCAGTAAATGAGGTACTCATATTACTAGACTACTAAGGATATTCGTGCAGCGGTACACAGTTTCATAGTAGATAGATTGGATGGCCATACAAATCATACATGTGGCGGCGATTAATTAAAAAGAAATGTATCTTTAACGGATCTCAATATCTAGGCCCGGTAGGGATCCCTGAGCGACATAACATAATCACTCATTACGACATAACATATGCTAATCCTTCCTAATGATATAACGAGTACAAAGGGGAGGGTGGTTTCAGTAGGAACCATGTCGTATAAGCATAGTCTTGCTTTGATCACCTCTACGATTCAATTTTGTGATTACTATTTTGAAACTAACATAAGGACGGTGAATATCTGAAGAAATGTATCGATTTTAATGTACCGT
This sequence comes from Orphnurgus asper, assembly GCA_027574785.1. Taxonomy (NCBI): domain Eukaryota; kingdom Metazoa; phylum Echinodermata; class Holothuroidea; order Elasipodida; family Deimatidae; genus Orphnurgus; species Orphnurgus asper. The sequence goes on from JAODAG010179932.1 coordinate 12,876, forward strand.
CCCTTGTCTGCATATGCCTACATATGCTACGACGTAATCGCCCACAGCTCCGACAAACATGCATACTGGTTGAAAGCGATAACTATTGCAGACTGACTTTTAAGATGCAGTAAGGACTCATCATAACTGAACGTGAGTGTCAGCACGTGCAGGCAATCGATATAGTAACAGCGTGTATTGAATGACAGGTGTTTGAGAAGCAAAATATAAAGAAAAGTCACCTTTAGAGAGATATGGTAATGTGGTATATGGACTTAACATAACAACAAGCGCTACGTAACCGTGCACCCGCTGCTGAATTCGCTGTACCGTAATCAATGTAATGTATTTTAATGAATACCAATGACTTTTACAACATTAGTGCAAGCATTCAGGCATTCCTCAGGTTTGACAGCCATCAACCCAATACAAACGAGGGAAATTTTCCACATTTTCGAAAACCAAAGCCTAAGCTGACATGAACTATATGGACAATTTGCATGTGAGATTAAGGAGTTAGCGGTATCTGCGGTGCCTTATATTATCTATTTCTCTCCACTACGTCAAAATTTGTTCTGCTTGTTAAAACGTGGTTTACTGTAATGATAGCATCCACCTTTACTGTAAGGCAAATGCACATTTACTGTACGGTAGGGATCATAAACAAATTTAGTATAAGGATAACGTGCACCTTTAAAGTACAGATTGAACTGCACATTTACTGTAAGATAACGTGCATTATTTAAAAGTGAGATTAAAGCAATATCAGTTTACTCATGGTCTCACTCCTACATTATCTATCCACTTCATCTTCTCAAATTCCATTTTTTATTTTATATATCGATCGTTCATCTTTACTGTAGTAGATATAGCGTGTACCTATACTGTAAGTGTATCATAGGCCTACCTTTACTATACCGGTAATTACTGTAACTATATTATGCACATTTACTGTAAGTATATCGTGTAACTTTACTGTAACCTTTACTGTAAGTATATCGTGCACCTTTACTGTAAGTATATCGTGTATCTTTACTGTAAGTATATCGTGCATCTTCACTGTAAGTATATATAGTGCATCTTTACTGTAACCTTTACTGTAAGTATATCGTGTATCTTTACTGTAACATTTACTGTAAGTATATCGTGCACCTTTACTGTAAGTATATCGTGCATCTTCACTGTAAGTATATAGTGCATCTTTACTGTAAGCTTTACAGCAAGTATATCGTGTGTCTTTACTGTAACCTTTACTGTAACTATATTGTGCAACTTTACTATATATCA
>JAODAG010180706.1:0-21201 GCA_027574785.1 Orphnurgus asper
TTTGGCGACTAACAGCCGGAATCTCTGCAGTATACAAGATCATTACAAGTAGTGAAGTGCATTCGTGCCTCCCTCTCTTCTTGAACGAAAGCGCTGGTTGCTTTTATACTGAATCAGTTACTCAAGAATACATGCATCGATCATATAACATAAGACACCGCGCCAGCTGAGCTATGTGGTTACGTGACTTCCGAATAGAATAGTATGGACAGGATGGTGAAGTTTTAAAGTCTAACTTTTAATATAATTGTGGTATGCTACCTACTCCTATGGTACACTTAGCCTACTTCACCAGTGCGATTATAATTCTCGCGAGATTATAATTATATTAATTTATTTTAGTGCTAGTTGGAAGCAACACATGTCAAGGAGTTCCGACAGATAATGAATGGCATCTCCGGAAAAATTGAAGGTATAACTTGTACGTCAATCATTATCTTAAGCCTAACCTTACACCATGAGTTTTTAAATTAGCCTAACAGTAATAAGTAGTACTAAGTACTAGTACTACAGTACACCGCCTGCCGCCTATGCTACATAATGTAATGTGCGTAGCCTAGCTTTACTAACAAAACCTAAGGCTAGGCTGCGATCGTGGCTGAGGCCTGTAGCCTAGCTCTAAGTTACCTGCAGCTACTTCGAATAGAGGGGAAATATAACTACCTACACGCCACGATATACTCATAGGAAAGTAAGGCCTAGCTAGCTATGCTTAGTCTAGGCATAAGCAGATTTTGTTCCCCATAAATGCTTGAACGAGTCATATCAATTATCATGTAGCTAGACAGCAGGCTTAGTCTATTTATTACTGTGTCTATGTCAACTTGTGACTGTCCAAGTAGTATAGTATAGTATAGTATAGATAATAAGGATCAGAAAGGACAATGCCCTCATAAAGGATCCTGAACCACAAAAACCCTAAATTCTACCAACATCCGTAAAATAGGCATCAATACCATTCTTGAAGGCATTGACACTACTAGTACTAGCATACACCAATGACTCAGGCCAGTCATTCCACTCATCCACCACTCTCTGTGAAAAGAAGAACTTTCTGCTATCTAACCTCGAAAAATCATTGCAAAGCTTAAGACTATGGCCTAAGTAGGTGGAGCACCTCTGAACAGACCATTCTCCCAAAAACCCCCCACTTCATTGCTAACCGGCCAAACATGAGCAGCACTGGCCAGTATAGCCTACCTGTGACCTGTCCTTTTGGCTAAGTATCTGTTCTTATGTATATATGTATATATATATCATATATAAATTAATTTTAAACAGAGCAGAGGTAGACTTATTTTACACTCCCCAGTTACATTCACGTGGACAGTTTTGTTTTGTGTTATGAAAGTGGAGCCGCTGCTCACCCCGCGCTTCTTTAGTATAAATTGAAAACTGATTAACAATTATTTGCGTTAAATTGCCAGCTGCCCGAGACGAGATACACTTGTGACTCACTGGACTGCTGCTATTCGATCTTTGCAGTATATTTCTTTGTCCCTATTTTTATTTATACTCCTAAGACTAGTATAACACTAAAATTGTATCGTCTGCATGCACTCGTCGTCGATCGCTGTGTGTGTACGGTTCTTGTAACATCCAGTCTGCTGCAAGTGAATAAAAAAAAAAGCAGTAACAGGAAAATAAGACATCATTGACATGCTACAATTATATGTACAAAAGATTAAACACAATTTTTAAATTCTGTTGCCATGTAATTAAATTTATGCTGCAATGTGTCGCAACAATTTTTCTCAAAAACTCTGCCATTCTCTTTACCCCGGAGGCTATTTAGGTAGTTTCTGAAGGACAAATTGTTTTTCAAATGTCTTTTCACGTGGTGAAGATTAAATGTCTGTCGATTGGCCGTTTGCTTTTCCATTCGATAGATCTTGTGTCTCCATGGTTACAGACAAAATGCAGAATCGTTCAGAGGCAGGACTGGCTCTTTAAGAAAACTATTAAAGAAATTTATTGAAACTGGTAAGTCAATGAATTATTGCTTTGAAATTTAATAGTCCACAACATCACCATTACATATATTGTTGTAATAGTGTTTGTGGAACACATTCCTCCAACTTTGATATTCGGGCAAAAATCAATATTTTTATCCGAACAGGAGTACTTTGCTCCGTAGCACAATTCAAGAGGTCTAGCTAAACCTCAAATAACTTCCAGAAAACAAATCGTTAAAATTTCCTACTTTTCCGCAAACGATTATCTGCCAAAATTTGTCTGACATATTGGAGAAATACAGTAGGGCAAGTTGAAATGTAGATTTGTGTTGGCCAACATGATCTCCCTTGTTTTGTTATATGTATTATTGGAAAATTCACTTTTTTACCTTGAATATGAGTCTATATGTACAGTATGCTAATGGGTCAAATCCCCTGCAAAGTCATTGGGCTCCCATGACAATTGAATAGTGATACCGGCATCTTGTATTGGAAGTGTAACACTATATTATTAACCCATATACCAGCAAAAAGAATCATCTTTCCAAAAACATATACTGCACCATTTTGCGTCTAGAGATCTGTCAATATCAAACAATTTTCAAAAAAGGAGAATGAATGGGGCAAACCCTCTCCTTAGTTCCAGACTCCATGATGCGGTTTCTTCTACCTCCATTATTTCGGGCCAAATTTTGCATGGGCGAATTCACCCACCCCCATAGCAAAATCCTGCATCTGTTCCTGTAAGCCACGCCCCCAAAAACTTTTAACCATAGATCTGACCAAATGCATTGCAACACAATACCAGTCATCTAACTTGTCTATTTAACATGTAGTAAGACACTATTTCTAGTCTATACTATAGTATACTTAGTCTACATATACATACATGTATATATTTATATACATGTATTTATATACTACATTTATATACATGTATATAACACGTAGTAGTGTAATATGTAGGTTACTATTTCTAGTAAGAAAAATCCCCAAGAAAAATCCTGTGCATCTGTATGCTACAATATGTCACATGGTAACTATTTAAGAGGCGAGAATGCCGAATCTATTCATCTATTTCTTCCCTCAGTTTACATCACAGCACCAAATGTTGTGAAGCCCTTGGAAGATAGCAGTGATGGTGAGTGAGTTCTGATGAAAAGGAAAGAAATTCATATCATTGTATGAATATCATTATATCTGTACGTAACTGTTTAATGCAAGGACCAAGCAAAAGTGATAGCAAACTAGTTACAGTCAGTACACTAATGTAATGAACAGTTCTTTCGTGATATTTAACAGATGGCTTCCTTACTTTTCCATTTTTCATAATTTATCGTTTTTAATATATATATAGGCATAAGTTGCTTTAAAATGCCAAGCGGGACCTATCGGTACCAAATACTTGACCTGGTGACCTGGCGAGAGAGCAGTAACATAAACTTCAGGAAGATCCAGGGTGTCTGCCCCCTCCTTTAAAATTTACTGCATGTAACAAACCAGACATTGAACTCCGAAATCAGTATTTTTACCTGCACATTTCCTAAATTCCTTCCCCTCCCCACCTCCTTCAGAAAATCCTGGAATCCAATGCTGCACGTTCCATTTTTTTCTTTTAAATTAAGGCCGGGCTGGATGGAGGTGAAGGTTGTTTATTTCCGACTACAAAGGCCACGCAATTCTTTAATCCACTCACCCATACACGCCCTGATATGTCCCGGTCCGCCGGTGGTCAGCTACACCGAGATTCTAAAGTTGAATATCCCAGCAGCAACGTTACGTTGTATAAACATTTGATTTATAATCATTTGACCCGTTTCCAACCCCCCCCCCCCCCCGCCAGGCATCGAAGACCAGCAGCGAGGGTGGTGGTTCTCAACGACGGAGGAATCGTTCGACGCCAAAGAGGCGAGCTGTTTCGACCCCGGTTTCAGAGACTCCGTCGACTGCATCGCAGAGGCTGTCCGGGAACACGGGCCATTTGACGGTAAATTACGTCCAAGCCCTCTTCCGCCTTCCTTCCTTCCTTCCATCTTCCTCGACGTCGGCTCCACCAGTTCCACCGAAGCCTGACGTGCTTTGGAAGCCAGGGGTCCGAAATCTCGCAAACGGTCCGGGCGACGCTGTGCCGACCGGGTAAAAATTTGGCAGCGTGCCCCTCGTCCGAACTCTAGCCGTGAAAGTACTTGTGAGTGTGTACACCACCGGTGGTATTTTTATTACCACAATGATCAAATTTCAAATAACGATATCTGGAGTTAGGAACAGGTTTTAAACGTGGCTTTTTTGGATAACAGTGTGAAATATCTATATAATTATGTGTTTTTAAAATGTCATTTGGAATAATTGCGTCAAAAGAGGTACATCGTGGCTCGAGGACACAGGAGAACGAATTGAACGATAATTTGCATTATTGTATTTTTCGTCAGGAATACTTGGATTCAGCCAGGGAGCTGCTATGGTTGGAATGGTCTGTGCTCTCATGGAGCAAGGAGGTACAGTTACCCATCACACGTCTCGACCAAATGTATCGTTGAAATCGGTATCCTGCGCTCGCAGGCCAACGGCGCTTAATTGGGCTGACGCGCCACTAGAGAATAAAATAAAGTAGATAAATACGGTTGCCTACGAGGAAGGTGGAGGTATGGACTGGATTAAGGTGGCATTAGTTTTTACTTTGGTGCTTTATTGTCGTGACTTTGTCGTGAAACACGCAGCGTAGGGAGAGCTTTATCTTTCAGTTTCAGAGTCACTTCAGAGTGTTTCACTTCTCGATAATAATAATAATAATTAAGTATATACTAAGGATGTAGAAATTTGCCCGAATTAGTTACTGTCCAGTAGCAGATCCAGGGGGAATGCCGCTCTTTCCCCCGCCGCTCTTCTACATTGAAATTTCATTTGCCAGCTACGTGCGTCGTTCCCTTCAAATGATCCAAAAGCTAAAACTCTCCGGTTTACATTAATAAGCCGACTGTTGAGCGCGTGATAAACCCCGCCGGCTCTCCTCTGTGAAAAAACCCCCGCCGGCTCTCTGTGAAAAATCCCCACCGGCTCTCCTTTCAGACGCCAGATTCAAGTTTGACTTTGCGATCATGGTAGCTGGGTTCCGGAGCCGCAGCGACCGGCACGACGCCTTCTACTCGGCCACTCCGGTCCGACTGCCCTGCCTTCACGTCTTTGGCGACACGGATCGGGTCATCCCCAAAGGTAAGCGGCCATTGGCACTGATGGTTGGGGGGGGGAGGGGGCAGGGTGTGTTGGTGAGAACCTTGCAGTCTTGTGTGCTATTATATATATATATATATATATACCAACCTTTTTATCAGACTCGCTGTAGTTAGCAACCGTGCGTGCATCGCATAAGAGATGGTGGCGTGACTTCATCGTCAAACGGTCTGGTAGATGTTCCACTTTCGTATTTCTAAAGGAATTAACCCTATTGGTCCCTTCCAAAGTGCGAGTTAGGACAAATACTGTACTGCAGTAGGCCTACCCTCTGTTAGCTGGATGTTGGCTATAGTCTGTAGAATCACGTAGTAGTATATCCAATGAACGTCAAGCGTATCCGATCGTTGCACAGCTCGGCCTAATTTGTCCGTCCCGTCGTATTAACGGCGTTTCCTCTCCTCGTCTCTTGCAGAAATGAGCGAGGAGCATCTTCTGTATTTTGAAAACAACACCATCTTGAGCCATCCCGGAGGTGAGGCGGACATTATATTATTACAACCGAATAGGTGAAACGTACGCCAAAAAATTGCAGATTCTGAACTCCCCGGGGATTAGAAGCTGCCATTAATTGAGGCTTCAGGAGATGTCTATATTGCGACTTTTGTCTCAGTAGCCACAGTGATGCGGATAATACCCTAGCTTTTCTAATCTGTCCCACCTTTGGTGTTATCAAGTGGGGCACATACTACATTTTCTCTATAACCCATCAATCATGACCAGGGGGAAAATTTTCCTCCTGCTGTTCACTCCCCCATCCCTACATGTCTAAATTTTCTTGTTGATGGTCGTGATGACGTCATAATTATCGATCGTGCTACGATGCTAGGAGAGATGTTCATTCCAACGATCTACGCTTGATTATAAATATTGGAGAAGGCTGTATCGGACTGGTAAAGGCCGCAGAGATCATGCGCCATTGGGCTATTGTGTAGTGCCACGTGATCTAAAGCACAGATACTACACTACATATAAAATTCTTAGCCAGACGGCCAAGGTCACACGAACCGGCCTCTGGTGGGAAACGGTCTGCTCTGGTGATCCACTGATTTATAACTGAATTCAACAGTCTCATAGACACCATAAAGCATTGGACTTGTTCCTGGATATTCTGAGCTAGAGAAACAATGCAGCTTTTCAATAATTTGAAGCAATTTCCTTTATATCCATCTATGCAAACTCTTTTGTTTTCTTGGCTTGGCGATTGGCTAATACTATCTCCTTTTTATCCGTCAGGGCATTTTGTCCCTGCGTCATCCCCGCAAAAACCTGGCTACATCGAGTTTCTACAAACGCAGTTCAGACGAAAAGAACGAAAGGTTCTCTCAGGGACGTCTTGACGATGGACGAGGAGGGGGGAAAGAGAACTGCTGTCGCTGAAAGTGCCGATGAAGACGGTCTTCCGGGGCCCCGGTACGAAAATGGCTCTTCCCTCCATGAGGCCAGTGTCGTATGCACTGCAAGGTTTCCACCTTCTGGATATTATAATCGTACTATGAATATATTTGGGATTTGCCTATTTCGAAATGTCTATTGGCTAGACGGTTTTACATAATGTTATAAGCAGAAATTTGCTATCATTGCCAGAAATGACAGCGATGGATGGAACTGATGTCGTATGGATCGATGCTTCCGAGAAGGTAACGTATCCTTGAAAGGGACAGTGAAAGCATGGACAGGATATATCACATTCAGACACATCCAGAGAGGTCAGAGAAAGTCAGCGCCGCCTACCAAGAGTAGTCGTAATTTCATGACCGAGGGTCAATCAATGCCTATAATTATTACACTGCACTATTATGTGAAGTCATACATTATTATGTTGAAGTTACGGTATATACTTAAGAATTACTCTTTGCTAAATCAGGTCTAAGCCTTGTTACGGTCATACAATAGCGAGAAGTCTACACCATATAGTCACGGCACTATTCTGCAGTGCTAAATCGAGAAGTCAAGTAAACATGAAGCCATTAAGACACAGAGCCACCAAAGCTTTTCGGGGGAGAAACCATTCCAAGCGGCAGAGTCAGCTGTTTATTATACTTAGCAACTTGGTATTTAATAATCTCATGTTTAGACCGGGCCGTGGTGTATGTCCTTTGCCATGCGGATTTCAAATAGCTCTATAGTCAAGAGAGGAGGCGAGCATTTAAAGATATTTAAATAGTTCAATTATGCCTATCGAGACATCTTCCATTCTATAGTATTTATATATATATATATGGAATCCAGAATTTCAACCAATTAAAGCCAGTACTGTTTTGTCCATTATGTAAAAACAGCAAGAATGACAGCTGCAAGCAAGAATTAAGTGGGTGGCAAGCGGCTAGTTGAGCTTGGGGAACTTTTGACAAAATTGTAATCAAACCCTGTAAAACCCCTAAATCAGCCAAAATATAAATTGTGTGGAATATATGGATTTTATTATCAATTTTAATTACCAAATTAGCAAAATTAATAGTTTTTATCAGCTTTGAATGTGGACAACTTACGGCAATTCATTAAACTGGATTTAAGTTGAACTGATGATACAATGACATAATATCCGACGATAAGATTTGCTGGGCCAAACATGGGCGTAGCTATATTAGCGACACCACTGGTTTGACTATGAGTTGGAAAAGGGCACTTTGGTCCTGGTAATGCATTCATGCTTTGGGGGTAATTGAACATCTTTCGCTGCATGCAATCAGTACCCACGGGCTAATTCATAATCATCAAGACAACAATAAATATGTATGTTGAAAGAAAGAAAGAGACTTACTTGGACTATATAGTGAGGAGGAAATCACCCCCTGCCTCCCTGGGTATTAAACTACAGCTGTGAATTCAAATCGGTACCAAGAAATAAAACTGCAACAATAACAAAAAGTTGGAAACAATGTTGGCCTGCCTTTTATTGTTCGTTCGACAGGAACATTGTACAAAAATCGTTAATTCCATTTTTTTTTATAATCTTGTCTTGCTATATACATTCAAATTTGGTACATGTTTCATTCATCTGTTACAGTTAATGATTCTCTACACTGCATGCAGAAGTACCCAGGGCTAATTTATAATCATCAAGACGACAATAAAATATGTATGTTGAAAAACAAAAGAGACTGACTAGGACCAGCGAGGGCATGTGAGGGTGGGGGGAAATTTCCCCTTGCAAAATTGTTGTGCCCCCCCTGGGGTATAAAACGGCTGTGAATTCAAACCCGGTGACTGATTTCCTCGTCCAGATCTCCGAGAGTAGCTTTCAGTTTAGACTGACCGTCAGTTTCCTGGGGCGCACAACCGCTTCTTAAAACACAAATAAGAACTATCGAGGAAGCACGAGATTGGTTTACCGCAAAACGTTTACGGCTGCACTGCGACCGACGTGCCGAAACAAGAAACCGCGTTCATTCGTACAGTGGTATTTTTTCATCGTTCCCAATACCAAAATTAATTACGACGACACGCATAATTCACCTTTCAATTTGAATCGTTTATCGGTATTCTAGAAATCTTGGGAATACGTACGGGGGGGTTGAATTGTCACATTTGATCCGGCAATTCTTGTTATAGCAATGCAGCCCTGAACGAAGATCAGGCAAATGAAGACGAGGTTTATGCAATCTTCGACCAGTAATAAGCTAACAGTCTTTTTAATTAACCAAGACTAATTAGTCGATCGGTGGTTTTGCACACGAGCACATTACTGGCAGGATTGTTTTCATTGTAATTTATCCACCTGTACCAAAGAAAAACCGGTCGCACTGGAAGGACCTCACCGGGCGGACCTCACCGGGCCACCCTGTAATCCTTAACCGGAGGAAGTCGTCCGATCACGGGCAGAGCAGGAAGCGACCTCCATCGACTGCGAGGGTCTCTCCCGTAGTGTACGATGAGTGGTCGGATGCGAGAAACATTATGGCTTTGGCGACTTCCTCCGATTCACCGATGCGACCGAGGGGATGAATCTTCTTGGCGAGCTGTGAACGTGTATGAAATTGGAAATTGCGGTTAGTATATATGGATCTCGGGTCGTGGGTCAAACAAATATGCCAGTCCACGGGTACTACGGCTACGGCAGAAAATCAGAGAATTTTGTGTAAATATCCTTCCTTTTTATGTATGTATATATAAAATGATAGTGGGTAAACAAAATGTGACAAAACTGAAAACCTATAAAAATGCAAAGAAAGCTGCTTTATCTCTATCTGACATAATATGTGAAGAAAATATTTGAAAATGACAAAGATAAATGGTAATGTGGGAACTATATTATTTTAACTGACCGATTTGTAACGAGGGGAAAACTACTTAACATGGTGCACCTACACATCTATATACTGCATAATTCATTATTCCATCAAATTTCTTGTGTGGCAGCATCTCACATAGCAACTAGTATGCGCAAAGGCTATATAGTCGCAACTTTTCTTCATAATCCATGTAGTACATTAACAATTTCCATATTAGGACACCGTTATGTAACTTAATTTGTTCACAAATGAAACATATAGAATCATAACTAGCTGTGGGAATACTACATTTTAATTTGAATACAAGATGATTGCTTATTATAATCCTGGTACGGTCATTCTACAACTACGGTTAATCTGTCGCTATAATTCTTTCGACTAGTATACTATTTTTCGTATGTACGTAACAAGGGCACCAAAATGTATCAATATTAACATAATGTACTATGTTACATGTAAGTATAATTTAAGCCCCAGAAAAATATTTTGCCTTTTTGCAAATCCAGAGCCAGTTATAACACCGGGGAGGTAGAAACTGACTTCAACATGCGATACGATACCATGAGGGGCATGCATACTGACAAAAACATTTACCTAAGTATGTAGTGGATTTAGTAGGGGTTGGGAGGGGGAAGATTTCTTTAGCGCATGCATGAATTACCTCTTTAACTTCCTCCATGTTCCGTCCCACTCGTGTGTGAAGTGGTGTTAAAATACTGCCGGGGCTGTGGTATAGGGGGGGCGAATTAAAAAAAACGTTGATTTGCTGTATATATAGACAATCATCCGCAGAATCCTGCAGTGGTTGACAAATTTACGACAAGCCCACGTCGTGCATCTACTACCAATATAGAAACAACTTTATTGCATGGGAAGAATTACTCTACACTGAAACCACGTTGTCAAAACTATGACATTTTTAGTGACCATTGGCTGGTATATTATAGTATTTACCATGCTACTGGATACTAACACTGGTTACCATTCTATAGGACAGTAATTTTACCATGCTATGAAAATTACCATATGCTGGAATACAAGCATTTACCATGATAGCATAATATACCATCATTCTATGATACTATCATTTAATTACCATGCCAGTATTCTAGCATTCGCCTGCAGTATGATCGATGCTAGCTGGATACTATAGCATTATAATGCTGTATAGGTCTACTAGTATTTTTGTCATATGATACCATCATGCACCATACTAGGACACTAGCAATTACCAGGTTAGGATACTATTATTTACTACCTGCACACCTACCATGCTAAGATTCTAGCACAGTATAGTTACCATGCTGGGGGATCTACTAGGATCCTAGTTTTTATCATGGTGTAGTAACATTTACCATGCTAGTATGTATATACTAGCATTTTAGCTAGTATTCAGATATATGGTACATATGCTAGGATACTAGTATTTACCATGCTAGGATCCTAGTATTAATCATACTATACTAACATTTACCATCATGGTTTACCATGATGTTAGTACTAGCATTTTATACCAACATCTGCTAGGATAGTATAACATTTATTATGCTAGGACACTAGCATATGTAGTACATGATATGATACTAGTATTTACCATGCTAGGATACCAGCATTTTGGTTGGTCTCCACCATACCCATATTGCTTGTCCTGTAATTCCACTATAACAAAACAAATTACTGTTAGCATCAACCATATCCTGATGACTATAACAACTATTCATCATAGCCTCCAACATCGCTGATCACTTTTGGTAAAAGAATGGTTCCTATACTTTTCACTTACTTCACAGAGTTGACTCTAACTTGCTTTGCAGCTAAACCTGGAGAAAGGATGAAATGAATTATTATAAGACATGTTTATTATTTAGTTATTATTATTATTTAGTTATTATTATTATTTAGTTATTATTATTATTTAGTTATTATTATTATTTAGTTATTATGTTGCACATTTCAGGAACTCATTGAAAGATGGTATAGCTTTTCATTCTTGCAATCTCTGCCATGCTAATCCATGAAACAAACAAAGCAGCTGCAGTAGATCAGTATTTGAGTATCCATGCTGTGACTGCTCCACTAACCGCTAACCTTCTGGAGAGTCCGTTTTATGACCAACTTTTTAAGTAAGTACCAATTAGGAAACAGCAACTTGCTTGGCATAGCTCAGGAATTGTACATAGGTAAAAAGTCCTGTGATATATAGTCACAAAGGGAAGAATCATGACTGCCTGCAGCCTGTGAGTGTCCTTTGCTTATCCAAGCTATCACCACATATACAGGGATCTTGCACAGAATGGTCATTATAATCAAGGGAAATTTATTACTTGGGTAGGTTTTAATGACCCAAGTTTTTTATGTTTTAGCATCACAGACTGGGGTCTGGATGAGAATTGTTTAAGAGCAGGCGTCATGGCATGTAAAATGGATTGCATTTCAACTACAGGAAATCTGCTTATATAGGTCTCATATATACCCTCCCCCAACCCCAAATAATAATAATGTTCAGTGTACATGGGGTGAAAATGTCAGTTGCGACCCAATTAATTTTTTTCCCTCTCATTTATCTTCATCTTAATCATCGATCTGTTCATGGAATGTATAATTAGTTTAATACCTACTTGAAGATTACATGGGGGGGTGCATAACATAGAAAATTGTCTCCCATCCACCGTGCAGCTCCAGATTTTTTGCCCCGGGGCCAATCTAAAATAAACTTCATATACTGTCTGGCCCTGCATGATAGAGAGACTTACATCTTGCTGCAGACTCGGTGAAGTAATCTAGTGCTGCTTTGGATAGGTTGTACGCCAGCATATTTGGTACCTGCAGGTTATTCAAAAACATGAAGCATACGAAGTCTGCTCGCTGGCCGGTGGGGGAAAAGGAGTATCAATGTTGCAGATATCATTGTAATTTCTTCAAAAATGTAAGACAGCATCATTATGTGAAACAATTAAGTTAAATACTTGGATCATTGAGGGAACATTTCCCTTTGGCTTAAGAGTGTCTTTCCAACTGTTGATTTGCAATTGGTGGATCACTTTGTGACAAGCAGCACCACTAATTGAGAAAGTAAACAGCATTGGCTGTGCACTTGGTGACCTCCAGCTTTCACTCGGCACAAGAGATGATAAATACACTGGACACACTTTCATTTGACCTGCAGTGAGTTGCCCTGGCAAAGACTGGCTGCCAAGGTCAGGGGCTGTTGTGACAGGTGTTTTTCCAAGAGGTCAAATTCCCTTGTCACTTCCTTCATCGTTTTTATTACCCCCACAAATCCAATAATCTGCAGGTGGAAAGACAGATTTGTCCTTCCCATGCAAGAATTGATCAGTTCTGTAACTATCTGAGCGATCACATTAGTGCATATGCAGGTATACTTTGGTGGAACGATTTAAGCACATTTGGATGTTAGCACCGCTGATAGTTGGTGAGAATATTGCTACAAGATGATACCTTAATACTAATTAGCAATGTGTGGATATGTCTCTGCAGACAACAACAGTAAGTTGTAATGTGTAGATATATACATATATTGGTACATCCATTACAAAAATAAAACTTTGGAAAACTTTGGACAATTATGCTAAATACAGCGTAGCAAGATGACAGCTATAACTGTATTGCTCATGATTAATTACCTTGCTTGTGATCAATTAAAAATGCATTGTTGTTCAACTTACCGCTGCTTTGCTGCAAATACTGGAGACGGTGACAATATTTCCTACCCAAAGACACAAAAGAACACAACAATATATATACAAGTAATATGTAGGAATTATTAAAAATGGAAACATTAATGACAAACAGTCTTGAGAACAAGACATGGACTGATGCCTGGAGATTGTGTTATAGAACCATTCACTGTAAATATTAAGTAATTTACCTTTGGTCTTGATGAGGTGGGGTACAGCTAGCTGGCTGAGGTGAAGGGTTGATCTCACATTCAAGGCATAAATATTGTCAAACTTAACAAGGAGGTCGGGATCTGACAAGGTGGATAGCCCTCCTTGACCGGCATTGTTAACCTGCACAAATATAGAAAAGAGGATAGTTCAACATGATCTGACAAAGAGGGGATATCTGTCCTCCTAGATCATCATTAAGTTATAACCTCCACGAATATAGAAAAAGGACAGTTCAGGATCTGACGAGGAGGATAGTGTTCCTAGACCAGAATAATGAGCCTACAACAAAATAGTTCAAGACCTGACAAGGAGAATATTGTCTTCATACACCAGCAGTTTAGAATTACAATTAGTTAGGATATATGGCTGCATGGAGGATAGTCCTCATACACCAGCAGGTTAGGATACATAAGTAATATAAAACATAATTCACAAAGTAAAGGAAAAAAGATTCACACTTGCTGGATGCGAGTCCAATTGGATACAGAGTCTAAAGAATTGCTGTTTGCTTATATCACTACTTCTAAAAGCCTCGACTCAGGAAAGAAAAGTTTACTATCCATCATAGTCATGTTTCTGGAACGGCTGCTACAACTCTTGTCGCAACCAGCAGGCAGAAAGCAGACGACTAGCAGACAACGAACAAGCGCATCAACCAAACATGGCAACTTCTCAATCACTGCAGCCACTTAAATGTTGAACATTTTATACTGAATGTAATTAATTATATGCTTGACTTTTTTTATGTACTCAGTACCAAAATGTCCAATTTTCCAAATTTTTGTAGGACTGCATCCATGATTCTGTCCGGACCTCCGTCACTGGCCATATCTTCTACGATTAGCAGAACCTTGAATGGAAAATTGAAATTCCAAAGAATGATTCATGCGGATTAAACCTAGCTATTTATCTCAATTGTTCAGCTTGACTTAAAACTTAATTAACAAAACATGATAAGCACCATAGTGATTCTAACTTAAGACGTAAGTACCATTCTCTAAATTAGAGCCGCATATCAGATGTTAATCCCACTGTCTATAGTAGCTAAGATCAACCAAGTTATTTACAGTTGTGACAACTTGCCATATGACTCGAGTCTCCATGGGTTCCAAATATGAAATGACTCCAGTATTTCTGGGGAAATTTACCACATCATTGAAAATAACGGTGAGCTTAATTGAGTCAAACTAGACTTGACTCAAGTTGCTGACAAAAAAAAGTAATTGATGAGGTGATATACATATACAACAAACCATATTCAATACTGGTAGTGGTACATAGCCAATTAAAATCTCATGATAACAAAGGATGCAATCATTATGCAAAAGGATATAACTTATTGTTAACAACCTGTTAAAATTTGTGCAAGCTAATCAGAATATCGATCAATGACATTTTGGAGGCCATTACAAAGTTTGCTGTAATTTCTGTAAAATTCATAGAGGTTCATGATAAATTTGCCATCATATACCTTTTCTCTATCTAATCCTTCCCTTTGGCATCTCTCTCCGACCTCTTCCAATCTCCCCTCGTCTCTCGCTGTTAAAGCCAATCCATCAGAACTCGCCGCAGCGAAATGTACAGCGGTCTCTGCCCCGATGCCCGAACTGGCACCTGGCAGAACAAGAACAAGTACAGCTCTACAAACTGGATCATAATCAGTTCTTAATTATACTGAAAGTTCTGTGTGAGTAGCTGTGTTTACAGCTCAATTAATCATGTTCTGTTATAACAGTTTTACTGGATTTGAATTTGGACAAAGATGCACGATTACAGATCAGCAGAATATGAGCTAATTACCAGAGACACACCTCTAGCTGCATATGGTGATGCAACTGATCTACTAGCTTTCAGTAAAGCGGCCATTCTAGAAAGAGACAGTTATTATGACCAATTTTAAATACCAAGGAAACCACAACAACTTGTGCTTGGCATATAGCTCAGGATCTATATATAGGATAAAAGTTACATGACAGTAACAGATGGAAGAATGCCGGCCTATGAGCATTCATTAATCAAGGTAAATTTATTTCTGGGGTTTAGATGTTTTGTGACCCGATTTTTAGAGTTACAAACTGGTGTCTGGCTGAGAAAGGTTTAAGTGGAAGTGTTGTGGCATACCGCCCCTCTTGAAAGTGTGCTACATTAAGTGCATTTATATGGACTTTGTATTAATGTTACTAGTATAGCTGGTAGCTTTACCCCAATACAAGCAGGGAATGAAATTATTTGCAATACATATTGTTTGTTCTCTTAACTTGCATTCATGCATAATTCTAATGTAAAATAAGTATAGGCCCACTATCAAAATTAAGAAATGAACTTAGGCCTAGGATATGTAATATAGGTGGCAAACCCACGGATGTAGTAAATCTGTACAGGCAGACAAATAATCTTTGAAAGACAAATTAAAGACAATATTGCATGAACTCGTAAATGTGCATGTATGCTGCAGTCATTAGACATCCTGCAACGTCCTCGCTTAAGCCTTTCTCACCGAGAACCCAGTCCGTAACTTAACACAAAAAATGGGGTCCCCGGCCAGAAATAAATATCCCTTCAAGTTCATTAGCTGATCATTCTGCACGAGACCATTTGGGGCGGAACATTCCCTTTGGATTACAGTGCATGTCCTATATCACGTACCTCCGAATTTGCCTGTATGAATCCCCATTTAATGGGCAAACAAGTCAGATACCCCTTGTGATAGGGCCTCCACTAATTAAGTAGCAACACTGAGCCACAGCCTGCCAGCATCTGTGGCATTGTTGACAAAAGATGTTGTCAATACTGTAGGTGGTGAAGCTGGCTAATTCACTCGGCCAAAAGAGTGTGGAATATTTTATGGAAGGCAGGATGTATTTTAGTAATTATACTACTCTCAAGTTACACTTTGGTATACTGAGGGCTTTTGTGGATTAGTAGGCCTATAGCAGAGATTGCAGCAAGTACCCAAAATGTCGCTGTGTGTGCAGGTGATAACCAACTACAGACCGAAGGAATTAGTTCCAGCGAACTTCGTGTGGTCACGGTTTGGTTGGTACTTCAAATTGGTTAAAACTTAGAGGGTTAATGGCTTTACCAAAAGCTAGTGGGTTTCTCATGAATTCTATTCTTAGTAGGTACGAGTTGGAACTAGTATATACTGGGGACATGGCTGGACTATACTTACTCCTTCCTAGTTAACTTGCTTCAAAACTTAATACAACATTGTGAACTAGTACTTATTAGGGCCGCGCCTACTACTACTAGTAATACTTCTAGTATTACTAGCTGTAACTACACAATCTGATCTAGTATGCCAGGGGGGGGGGGGGTGCTAAGAACGTAGAACAAGCCATATTCGATTTGAATATGTCAAACCAAGGTTATGTTATGTCAAACCAAGGTTATGTTACGGCTAACTTGGATAGCTGGCCTAACCTTAGGCCTAGTCTTGGTTCCCTCGGACGTAGTAGACTAGCCTACTGTAGTAGTCTACTAGTAGTACTAGTACTATGGTAATAGTACTAAGTACTAGTGATGCGTACTTTACCAGTTATAAGAACCACTCTCCCTGCGAAGGAGTACGAGATCGACATGATTTTTTGGGGTGTGAGAGAAAAAGAAGTCACACTTTCGCGACAAACGACAGCTACTCATTGAGTAGGATAATCGAAGGAGTCCGTTATTTGATAATAATCTTTGGAGTTGAGGATGCAGTATGTTGGGTATTTCCCTTGCGAACGAGGGAAGCATTAAACTACGGAAACCCTTACCTGCCATTTTTAGTTGAATTAGCAACAAAGAACTTCATGTAAACCCAATCGGAGGCGATTTAGCATTTTGAATAAGTGGAGTTAGTTGGAGGAACGAATTCATGATTTCAAGGAGACCGTACCGATGGGCTAGTAATGTTACGCTATGTAGCTGATAGAGTTGATCAGACCCGGTAATCAGGGGGGTATCCTTCCCGTACAGATTAATGTTGTGCCATTCTGACATACTCTTTAAACGATACATACGTATAGATGTACCGAAACATTATATACCATAACGTTTTTAAACGTTTGTTGTCGGTTAAACCGTGTAGCTTGAACATCCTGTAAAGTTAATACGCATCGCAACTGGGAAAGAAGAGCGGGACGCACTATTTGCTTGTGGGAGTGAAAATATTTACGCATTTCACTCATTTTTGTTCTTTTTTGGGGGCCGCATTTGGAACGATCTATATGAGTCATACATTGTATGGAACTGATTGTCACACGTTGTATACTTGGCAAACAGGTGACGTTGAAAAATTAAGGTTGAGACGGAGGTATCGTACTGCGCGCATCATAGCGCGCGGGCTATGTCTATAATTTTCAATGGCTTCTATAACCGGCTAAACGCTGGCGCAAAAGTCGGTCAGGGTCACTATCTTCCGAAACGTTTAATTATCTATGAAGACTATTGAACCAACTTCCATGCTTTAGTACATTCTGATCACTGAGTTTAGCCTAATAATGATCAGTTATTCACACCAATTGTAGCGACTTCATAGTTTGAAAAGCGCCACCATTTTCCATTGCACACATGGAATTCCAAGGCGTCACCAACGAGACAGATTTGTTCCTCTGATTTTAGAATAATGAACGCCTTTGATTTCTTGAGGACTGAATCTAGCAGAGCGGTCAGTTTCTTGTGACGCACTTGCTCATCGACTTCGACAGCGTTCGGTTTAGAGTAGAGATTACAGTTGCATTTCAACTCGATCTATATCCCTACCGATTCAGAATTCGTGAGTTATAAGCCGATCGCGATCCGACCACGAAATTCATTATCAATATTTTTACTAATAATTATACATAATTAATTAATAAAATTGTATATTTGGAGTCACACCCACATTCCAAGTTAATTCAATCAGTCAAGAATAATTTTCGGCGAGAAAAGCTCCAGGCCTATACTTCCAGGGAAACAGTGGTTGATTTGGTTTAATAAAAGGCCTACACGCACGGTGAGTACCGCTAACCGTCCATTCTCGTTAACGATTTGCAACCAAATGTACCTAAGTTGCCCTATGACCAAACAACGAAACACCGGTTAGGATATATCCTGTAATAAACCGTTTGTTTTTTAAGTATAAATTTTAAGTTTCAAAGAACATTTTATATCACTTCTTGACATACATGCAGTGAATAAACAAACAGGAAAGTCAGTATTTGTAAACTGAAGCCTAATATAATAGACTGGCCGGGAAGAACCCGCGTCGCAATAAGCGTCTTAGTCGGTGACGCTCTTTTCATCCTGAACGTTCAGACAGCTATACCATATGGTCAGGGCACTTGTACCACTCCGGGGGATATCCGGGGACGAACGAGGCTCCCTGTCGAGTCACCAACAAAATGGTACTGTATGACGAGTCCGTGGGTCTTTCTCCTGGCGCTCCGGTTCTCCCCCCACACTTAGTAACATCCGTCCCGGCTCTCAAAATATGATACTTTCATATCTCATCTCAACAGTACCCACAAATTATGGAGACTCGTCTTATCCGGTCAAGAAGTGTCTTTACACATGACCAGCTGAAGCACCCTTCGAGGTGCCAGAAGCATAACACGAGTCAATTAGTAGTACTAGTTTATGGCCATTGCAGGCTTCCGTCGATTGTTGGATTTCGCTACGACGCGTGGTCTCCGATGAATGCTTTAAACCGGCCTCAAAATTGATAGAAAATCTGGGTTAGCGGACTATTTTTTCCCCCCGCAAAATTCCTGCTGTAGGTAAGTAGAGTCTCTTTTACGTCTTTGACCCCTTTTCATGGTGTTATTTTGTTGTTTACGAGACTTACAAATGAGATTCAATTTCAAAGATTGTATAAATGTTGCGCTGTTGTTGTACTAACTACTAGTACTAAATTCTAGCCTAACACAGTAACAGTAACAATATATCGTTAGGCTATGTGGTTAGGAGTCATAATTATTATTTCGTGCAATTGGTACTACTGGTGTTCAGTGCTATACTCAACTAATTGAACTTACTGTTCAATGACATTAACAATATATTATTGGTTAACTGGTTAAGATAATGCAAATACATTACATTGTCATCCTCAAAACTGTCAAAGACTTTTATTATTAAGAATAAGATATTTTTCTTCACTAATTAATGGACATTAGTTGGCTGCTGCTGTTTCCGCTTCAAAACTTAACCTAGTAAGAATAAAGTGAATAAGTATCCAATTTTCTATGCAGATTTAACCTTAACCCGTTTACGCTGGAAAGATTTAATAGATTAATGAGAGTCTGAAGAAAAATGACTTGCATACTTACTGTGTATGCATCTTTTCATGCTTCACCTTCTGTAGGTAATTCTGACTGATTCTATGATTCTAGGTCTATACAGAGCTAGGTCCTAACTGGTAATATGGTAGGTCTTCATAACTAGGTCCTAACTGGTAGGTCTACTTAACCTGGTGTTCAGCTATCATAACTCCTGTGCTGACATATCCTTAGTTGCGCAAAATCCACCGGCCTATATTCCTTGTGACAACTTTTACGTACTGTAAAATCTAAAATGCATGCCTGGAACAATTTATAGTACTCGGTGTCTTTTAACGAATTACTGTTC
The DNA here is from genome assembly GCA_027574785.1 of Orphnurgus asper. Lineage (NCBI taxonomy): Eukaryota > Metazoa > Echinodermata > Holothuroidea > Elasipodida > Deimatidae > Orphnurgus > Orphnurgus asper. The sequence continues at coordinate 19,918 of JAODAG010180706.1, forward strand.
ATTTATACAAGGTTTGGCCCTTTTTTTTCCGATTGGAAACTTCGACCTCTACAGAAGGTAAGACTTCCGATACAGTAACTTAAGTAAGTGGAAGTGCTTCTGATTTGCAATGATAATAATTAATAATTACTTTTTTTTTCCCAGTCAGGAAAGATGAATAATCAACAAGGACCAGGTCCCGGTGGTCAAAGTAGGCCACATGGAATCAATCAAGGAGGAGGGGGAGGAGGTGGTGGCTATGGTCACACACAGAACCCCATGATGATGCCGCCATATGGAGTAAGTAGGGGGGATAAAGAACGATAACTGAAATAAAATGCACAATCCGCTACGACTCCGAGCCAGATACCAGCAGCTGGCTTGGTGCGAAAATCTGAACATTCCCGTCTGTTAAAAAAAAAAAACACATATTGCATATATATACTTATTTATAGTATGGTGATATTTTTAACTGCTGGGAGAGTAACAGATTTTCTATACGAGGCCAGCTACTGGTATCTGGTAGGAGAGAGTCTGTAATTGATGAGTTATGAAGTGTTTGCAAAAGTTGAGATGCGGATTCTCAAGAGAGTGAATAGAACCATTCATTCATTCACCTGATGGCAATCTTGAGCTTGCTCCTCAAAGTTCTGACGTTTTCAACCGAACGATAATACAGCAACGTGCAAGAGAGGAGAATGCCGTATTCGTTGTATATTCGCTTTTTACTTCCCGACTCCTCGTTAACTGCTCGTTAATCTTGTCCGATTTTTTTACTCCTCTCCGTTGACCTCCCTCCCCGCAGCACGCTGGCATGCCGCCGCCGTACCCCATGGGGATGTCCAACAACCAGAACCAGGGCCCCCCTCATGGCCAGAGGCCCCCCATGGGTCCAAACGACAACAGCGGGATGAACATGCCTCCGCCGAATTTCTCCCAGCCCCCCATGGGGATGCCCCTCCCCCCTCCCCCCATGCCGGGACTGGGGATGCCGCCGCCCGGGTACGGACCTCCGGGGATGGCCGGCCCGCCACCCATGGGGATGCCGCCAAATTTACCTCCAGGTAGGAGTTTGGCTTTAAACAAAAAAAAACGTCGTTCGTTGCCATTTCGTTTAACTTCTCACTGAGTGATCTCATTTTTATCCAAAAGGTGCTCTAATCAATCTCCTTATTTTCCTTGATCATACAAATTTGATGTGTCATCCAGAATATCTTACTTAATTTCATTATTTTCCTTGATCATACAAATTTGATGTGTCATCCAGAATATCTTACTTAATTTCATTATTTTCCTTGATCATAC
>JAODAG010180818.1:0-14129 GCA_027574785.1 Orphnurgus asper
CCACCCAATTCGCATTCCCCAGTTTACATAACAATATTAATGTTAATGTTAACGATTATTATATTAAACAACTCATTGCTCGAATAAGCATCAAACATTGAAACGAAATATTGACATACAATACAAGTGTACATCCAGCGTAGTACTCCGTTATATGTACCGTACCGTAAAAACATCTAATTCATGTGTATGTATATTCAAATGCATTCTGCTTAACAGGTTATTCGACGGGTGAAAGATGTGATTCACCTCAATATCTTGAGATTGCAAAGACTGGGGTAGTTCGCTGCTTGTTCAGTGATGATTTTTACGCCGTTCAGTGGTATAACGTGTCAGACATAACTGACCACGAACCAATCAGAGAATATAAACCCACTGGCACAGAAGAACAAGAAATTACATCAGGAGAGTTCGACATCGCTCATGATGGATCCTTAATCATCAATAAAGTATCATTACAACACGAAGGACCATTCACAGTTACCAAATTCCAGACGACAACGGAATTCCCAACAACTTTCCACGTTGACGTTAAGACAATCGGTAAATGTTTTATGACTCTGTGATCCAAATTTATAACAACATCATTATAAGTCGGTTGGTGCGCGTAGATTGGTAAACTATCGTTTTGGCTAAGATCATGTGTAGCATCGTGATAAGGACAACATGCGCAGAATAATTGTATAGGGTTATCCACCAACTGATGTATGAACTGCTAATTATGTGGCACTACACTCGCCCAATGATATACAAGTATGTACTGTCCGATCAAAATAGGATAGCGGCTGGGTAGTGGATTCGTTTGGCGCGATGGTGACGTGGAATATGCTGTCGGTGTTTGGTTTTCATATTTCCGGCTCTTTCTTTGGTGGCTGTCCTTAAATACCACCTCTCTCGAGCCAAAACAAATAAAAATATATACTATAGGATCAACAGCTACTGACAAAGAAACCGTTTTCTTAACTACAAACGATATTTACATTGCACTAAGCATAGTTAAAGGGATGTATATAATAATGATCGCAAAGGCATAATCAATCGTTTCATATTCATATCAGCTTCAGAGACGTATCTTGAGATTCAATACCAATGAAACCAACTTTTCATTACAACTTATGATGTTTGATCGAAGTTTGCTTTCTTTGCTACAAGTTTAGAGCTTTATGTGATGACATTTTAGTAGGTAGAACTACACTGATTTGTGCGTTCTTATTGTCTTTAATTTTATCTCACAGTGAAGCCGTTCCCTCCATTTCCTGTTATTGACCATTGTGACAGTGGGCAAGATATTTGTTACGTTCGAGTATACCAAGACACAGAACTCACATGCAGTGTGCTGGAAGCCAGACCAACTATACCGTTAATATGGCAAATAAGAACAGTATCTGGGGACATATATATCGACTTTGAAAGTTCAATTACAAACGAAACTATAACGCAGTCAACCCACATAACTGTTAATGAACAATTCATCTCTTCATCATATCTTGCACTACTCACATGCAAAGCAGATGATCAGATTAATTTACTAAGGAGAAACGAATCGCTAATCTTCGTTCGAAATAAACACTCACCAACTGTACGTCGACCAATCGAGGTAACATTTGAACGATACACAACAGTAAATCTGACCTGCACTAATGTTGACATTTATCTGTTACTCTGGGAGAAACACAACACAGTAAATATCGATACGCTCATCTATGCAATTTTTACCGTTGAGGTAAACGTTACGGAATCACTATCAGAGGGATACGAATTGGATAGAGAAGGCTCATTGTTGATACCTAATGTAGGGGTACATCATGAAGGCTTACATACCTGCATCTACAATGATGGAATTACAGAGGGTGTAACTGCATATAACTTTACAGTATACGGTAAGTGTCTATCGTTATTACAGTGCATTTACACAGGGACTTAATAATAACATGTTTATGCACAACTCATATGAATGGTAATGCAGAGTGTAGAAATGTAGAAGTGTAGTAATGCAGAGTGCATAGTGTACAGCGTGATACTAGCGTAGATATACATATTGATTACAAGACCAAAAGGTTAGACTCCAAAAAGTACATGTTTCTGCTGCCTAAAATTAAATTCAACATAGCGGCGAAAACAAACCAAAAAGGCGAGACAAAACCAAACTTGAGAGACAAAAACCTAACAGTTCTGTCAGTCAACGTTCGACCTGTTATGACTAACCAATTCAGACAGGATTTGTTCTTTGAGGTGAAAATCCCCAGTTTATACATCGTCTGGAAAAATTGCTGATCTGTAGTCAAAGGATGATTTGCTGGACCCTAAGACTTTTTCCAACTAATCAACTTTTAACATTTATTGCAGGAGTGAAATTGTGTTTAATTATTGTAATGAATTGTATTAGCCAACGTAACTAATGTGACGCATATTTCGGTACGTTACTCGTGATAATGAACGGTTTTGTTGCACAATACATTGTACATTAATTCTGAATAACTACTACTACAATGTATGGCCCAAAATAGCGTAGTGTACCAGTTCATAAGTAAGTATTAACCATCACTATTTTCTGGTAATCTGATAAGAGAGTATCGTTTTTATTTAGTTAGGCTAATGCCAATTTAATTTTCTTACTTTTCATCTATGATCCTTTATATATCTCAATTTTAGTTTTGTTAATTGTAATGTACATGTAAAAATAAAGTTGAATTTGAATTATAATATTTGTTCCTATTTGGTTTGTAGTGAAACCAGTTCCTGCCTACCCAGTCGTCGACGGTTGCACCCATGACCAGTACTGCGTCTTAGAGGTAGAGCATACAGGGAGTTTGACGTGCACAGTGAAAGGCATTCGACCCGAGGTTGAACTTGAGTGGAGAGCGTATCATGAAGACACGTTCAAGATGATATCATTCTACAACCAACAATCAAATACCAAAACTTTCGGCGACACATCAGACGTAATACTCGTCAGTATGTACAGAGCTCAACCAACCATCGGCAGAAAAATCACAGTGGAATGCAGAACGAAAGAATCGACGCTGTTCCCCGTTTTAACGACAAAGATAGACTTACTGTTCCCAAGTGGTCAGTTACTTTATATCCGTCGCATACGTCCCTTAATCTTTTTTCATAAGAATAGCCTCAAAAGAAAAGAAAAAATCTTGGTTACAAAACCAGACTGATCCACTTCCCGTCCCGTCATAGTTGATTCAGTTATACAACTCGTTGTGGTTACTATGATTACTATTATCAATATTACATTTGTTTGAAACGCATAACCATGCAATTTCAAAATTAAGAATACTCGTAAAACGATATTGCATTTTCTTAGAACAGGCCCTGACGTGATCTCCTCTTTGGCGCGACGTTCATATTTGCTATTCTTAAAAACGTAACTTAGGCCTACATTTTACCAATCTCTCTCTACAGGCGAAGAACCAACAACGACTAACGAGAATACAATGGATACACTTCGTACTCCTATACATGTGGTAGTTCCGGTCATTTTAGTTGTGACTATTGTAGTGATCGTCTTGGTTCTGGTATTGTTCTGGCTTAGACGAGGTAAGAACTACTGTCTCATTCTAACGTATAACCACCGTTAGGCCTTCAATACAAGAGCTCGATATTACATAATATTACCTATCTGAATGTATGTTAGATAGATGAAGGACAAGGAAGTTCTCAAATGATAAATAATACAGTACTTATCTATAAATGCGTTCAATAAAATGCAATCCTTATCGATTAACATGAATAGTAATTTTTATGCAAATGTTTGTAAACTGGAAAACACTGGAAGACAAATTTGAAGATATTTTACTTCTACAGGTTCGTTAAAACACCGACAAAAACGATCGAGTTCAAAGGATGAGGAAGAGGTAATTTGATTTTTTTGTCGCTTTCCGAGAGCTTGATTAAATTACATAGCTTATGAACAATAAGTCCGTTATGCGAAGCCGCGCATTGTACTTTGAAATCTGGGTTTGTGTACTCATGACTATTTAAATGAGTACAGGTCAGCAGGTCAGCAGGTCAGCAGGTAGGCAGCACATGTTATATTTATAGTGTAATTTTAAATATTGATATATACTTAAAATATAGCATGCTGTATTAATGAGTACATATGATAATGATGATTACATTATGAAATCATTGTACAATATTAATCGATGTATCATCTCATTATTTTGTATCTTATAGTCCAAGTCCACCATTCATATGTGCTTGCTTCAAAGATAATATCTAGGTAAACCTAAATCTGTTTTTATCTTGTCATTATAGAAGACTGAAATGCTGCTGAATGTCACCGAGCAGCGACAAGGTAATCCTAATCCTAACCCTGCCTCTAGCAGTGAACATGTATTTTCAAAAACAGAAATTGGAAAAAGGGTATACTCCGCCCTTGCAGAAAACCAACAACGATCGCTAGAGCTTACTTAAGTCAATATAACGACATCAGATATAACGTAGATATCAATGACTATAACGTAAGGAAGTAGATAAATTCAAATAATGTTTTTTATTCTATAATTGTGTCTTAAATAACTGTTAAATATTCATAATACGTGTAAGCATGCGTTTACCAAAGGTAGACAACAAATCTAAATGTAGAATAATTTGCTGATAATTAAGAAGAACATATATACTAAATAAGCTCAAAACTCATAATAATCTGATATTTGGTGAATACGTGTTTCATTTTACTATTCGTGTGATTGTTCTTTGTCCTGTATAGGAAAGAAGTCTCTTTTCATCGAGCAGTTGAAAGGAACATATGAAGTCATTTACAGCGCTGTAAAGCCAGTCCCATACTTGGGACAGATGTATGCCGTACATATGTTATTTGTTGAAGGCGGTATTGAATATCTCGCGAATCAACAAACGACCAGTAAAATAAAGAAATGGGAATCTTTAGAATCATATCAAAACATTGGAAAAGATCCAAGAGTAAACTCAAAACGAAGAATCATTGAGGGAGAACCGGGTTATGGTAAATCAACCCTCACCCTCCAACTTGCCTACGAATGGTGTGTTGGTGTATCAGATTCCCTCCTATCGGAAGTGGAAATATTCATTTTTGTTAGGCTCAGACAGTTAAAAGGTGTTTCATGTATCTACCAAGCCATCAAAAAATTCCTTTTACCTAGAGACTCTAACCTCAATAGTGACGACATAAAAGAAATTCTAGGAAACGCTTCCTCTGTAGTTATTGTCTTAGATGGCTTCGATGAATACCCTGATTATAACAGTAAGACTCAAACTGATATTTTGGACATTCTAAAATGCAAAATGTTCCCGAAATTTGAGGTGATTCTCACAACAAGGTCTTCGTACCTTCCGAAGGATTTTGCCCCACAAACTAAACGTATGAGATTGACTGGATTTACCAAAGATGCTCAAGACAAGTATCTGAGGAAATCAGTAACAAAGGACGATGATGATGCTGCCCAGAAGATCAAAGACTGGCTTCAGGACAACCCCGTCCTCGGTGACCTGTGCCAGTCTCCACTCTTCTTTGCTATGTACGCCCACCTTAGTCAGGACAATAAAAAGTTAACCGACTGTACTTCTGTTACAACCTTCTTTCGCTACATGATTTCTTGCATCTGTAGTCATTTGAGCAAAAAGATGAAGGACAGCAACGTTGAGAAGTACGAACTGTCTCTGAATGATCATAGTGAACTGAATAAGGTTGCATTTGAAAGCCTGACTGGAAACAAAACTGACTGGAACAGGCAAGAATTAATCCCACGACTAGGAGAGCCATTTATTGAGCAATATCTCCAAATTGGAATCTTACGCGAAGAAGAAGTTATTGAAACGATCGACGTTCCTGGCACTTTGGCCACTGACCACATACAAAGAATTAAGAAGATCAGATTCTACCACAGATTATTCTGCGAGTGGTACGCGGCTCATTACGTAGCAGATTACATAGCCGAACTATCCTCTTATGGACAGAATATAATTGATATCCTGGAAGATCTGGTGATGTCCAACTTCCAGTACGTTTATCGATTCGCCTGCGGAATTAAGCCGGAGATAGCGCAACATATCATACGATACGTACAGGGTATGGAGGGAGGCGACAAATTTGCAATTCTGTGTATACTGGAACAGAATGGCAAGGTCGATCACATCATAGATGATGTGAGAGATGTCTGTTCAAGGGAGGTCCAACTCGAGGACAAAGACACCAGGCTACTGCAGAGATCTGTCGTACAACTCATGGAGATAGCTTCACTGAAAAAAGTAATAATAAGTAATAACTAAGGCATTTTCTTCATCTATTAAAATTAATTATTCAGATAATGAATGGACCAGTTCTGTATAATCCTCTATGATACATTTCATTAATTTCCATGAAAATATCAAGGTCGTTTAAGTCCATTGATGTTAATGATTTTCACAGAAGTTTTGATGTTCGTAAAGCTCATAAACTTAAAGAACTTTTTGAAGTCCAATAAGTTTGTGAAGTTCATGAAATTCATGAAGTTCATGACGTTTATGTGCGTTTGTTCACACCACAGATCCCAGTTTCTGGATTGTACCTACGCGAGTCCTTCAAATCGGTGGACGTAGACCAACGTGAAATTGTCCTGAACTCTGACCTTCGTTTGGCACCTCTGAGGTCTCTAGAGAAGCTTTGGGTCGATCGGACTGGTGGTCAACTGAACGAAAATGAATTTAAAGACCTCGTCAAATTCATCTCTAAATGCGACAGATTACAAACTCTCACGTAATGTATACTCATAATGTAACCTATACGTATTTAAATTGTTACTGACTCTGTCTTTAAAATGCATTTTAAATGTGTCAGATAAAGTAAATGCCGTTAAAATATTTATTTCGATTGAAATGGTATGCTATGATATCATGTTTGAGGCTTGCTTGATAAGTTATGTAGATCGATTTTTTTAATACCCAATGTATACACAAATTAACTTCACAATGTCACCAAACAGTACAGAATAATGGGTGGAACTGCGATAACTATGTGCATCAACTTATGTTTATCTGTTTTTCAGATTTTCGAATTACCTGTTGCCTGAAGTTATTTCCGATACAAAGACTCTAATAATGCTTAAGAAAATGAACATTAAAGGTAATTGGAGGCACTTTCCAAAACTTCTTTGGTTGGTTATGTAGTCACACACTCTTAATGTTATATTCAGCGAGGCATTTCTGTTACCATTGAATTATGTTTGAAATATATAGGTCTTGTCGTAAAATCCGGCAAATAATAGTAGTTCGCATTGTAGTTCTCGTAATAATAATTCTAGTTCTTGTTATAATACCGTTAAAATGCCTTGATATGATGCCATTGTTTGGGTCTTGGGATGTTTTTCTTTAAAAAAAAACAGGTGCTTAGAAACCATAAATAGCGAGTCGGTTTGACTGCAGGGGGATGTGTTATATTCTCAAACTAACGGGATACAATAAGGGGTTCTAAAGAGGGTCAGTTTGTCATGTGATGCCGTGGAATATGCTGTCACCCAAGTTCAAGTATCATTAACATTCTTTGGACATAATTTATTCTTATTTCCATCTCTTTGATCAGTTCTCTGGTACCCGTCGGTAATTTGGTATCGTATGGATCTTGCTGATGGCTCTTGGAAGGTAAATTACACTTGACTGAATCAACACTTAAGAAACTCACTGATCATTGGTTGTCATGAATTGTACTGTAATGTTGTCACGTGACATGATGCTATATTGTGTATATTCGTTACGGATAATCTTGAACAATGGTTGTCATAAAATGTAAGGAAGTTACCAATGGCCAATGGTTGTCATCAATTGTAATGTAATGAAGTTACGTGGCATGATGCTAAAGGTATATATTTATTCCTAACTAATCACACTTGTTCTTTAAATATGTCTTGTTAAGTTCAAATCGATCTTCTGCATTTTCAGTACAAATATGGAAAGTCACCTCTCTCCAAACAAGACTACGCAAAGGAGGTAATCTATTTGACAAGTTGGTCATGTTTCTTTATCATTTGAGCTACTAGAGTTCAGTTTAGTCCAGCAATGTTCCATAATATGACTCTGCCAGACTCTTGGGATGATCAATGCTTATTATCATGCTTTATTGTCCCCATAAGTAAATTGTATTCATTATTTACTTTGACTTCGAGATGTTCGGTAAATACAATTACACGGTAAATAATAGTTACAAAGTGAATACGGCGAGAATAGTCAGACCAAAGCTCTTAACTCGCAACGATTCTTATTTTATAAGAAATTACTTGAAACTTGCGAAATGAAGAAAATGGAGAATAACACAAAAGGTATTAAATATACGGTATTCTACAGGTTTGAAATGAAAGTTTATCAATTATTAAACTAATATACTACGTATTCGACGTTTCTATAGCGACCTCAGAAGCATGTGTTTTGAATGTATGACGCAGATAAATGATATAAAAATTTAAAGACAGTACTCGTCGGATTTCACATTTGAAATAATAGAGAGTTCATTGCCTCTCCTCTGTGGTACAAGAAAGTGTTACAACATTGATGTGTATGAGGTTTAATTTAACTTGTTCATGTTTATATTTATGTTTCAGTGGCATGGTCTATTTTTTATTATATACTATATGTTACAACGTTACATGATATATTCTTTACTATGTTTTACACATTCAACATTACATGTTTGCGTTATTTGTTATCTCTAATATGTTCCAAAGTTACATAGATTTTCATTTTTGTCTCTTAAAAGTTCAACGTTACAGATTTAAATCATTCACTTTCTCTTATATGTTTCAACGTTACAGATTAATATTCTTAACATTCTCTTCTAAATTAGAAATTCATGAAATATTTAGCCTACATTGTTTAGTATCTCTAAATGTTTCAATGTTACATGTCTATTTTGTTCATTATCTTTTATAGGCTTCAGCGTTTCAGGAAATGCTCGACGAGGTAACATCACCATGACCTAACCATTCTGACACTATCCACTAATGTCCACTCGTTGAGTAAATGCACTTATATTAAATTGATTCAATATCATATTTAGGCAATTACATACCAAGTCAATTATTACAAATCCTCTATACTGTTTAGCGCATTAACAATGACAGGATATTTAAACGAAGCTAAACCTGGAAACATATCTGTAAGTTTCATTTCAATTTAAAGTAAACATTTCACCATCAAATATGAGTAGAATGATTACGCGGACCATATGTTTTGTATTGGTGGATACGTACTTCCCAAATGCTTTGTCATGCGAGTCTGCACTTCTTCATTCTATGAATTCCATTATTTTACTGTGTATATATATATATATATATATATATATATATATATACGTAGCTGTTATTAAATAGCCATGATAAGACTAAATTAATTACATAAGTATTTAGTATGTTATTTAATACAATGTTTACGTTATGTTGTGTTAAGCTATTTACGATAACTTTATTTCAAAATTATAGCTATTTAAATAGCTATTTTAGTATGCAGACTTTAAATATGCAACTGTAATACCCTTGAAAAGTTTACTAATGGGAAAGATAAAGTGTATGATTCTGCTTGCAGTCTATAGTTATGTTTGACAAGCCAATTGCGACTAGAGTAAGCCTAAAGGGTCTCGTTATTCTATTGATAGTTCTTACTTTTGAAATTCTCCTAGAGAGATTTTTGAATCTCCTATGTCATCATAAATGTTTTCTGAGAAGCTTCAATATCTCTGAACCCTGTTTTAAACTAGTTGCGTTCGAAGTGTAACTTGTATTTGATTATAGATACCATGCACTTAACCTTGAACTTAAACTTAAATAGAGTGTATTGAAGTTTAGGTTAAAGATTGTAATAACCATAAGTGACACATGATAATTTTTAACTATATACCGAACACTATTCGTTTTGCCTTAACCTCTACCAGACAGTTGATAACAACGTTGTCGTGTACAATACCATGTTAGTCAACTTTTTTCATATATGCATAGCCTATACTATCAAAAACAGAAATATTCAGCCATGTACAAATTCGTATTATTGTAAATATATAGAGCATCAAATGATAAAGACTATTATCTATTAAAGTATCTATTATGCTCTGTATTATTTTGTCGACGGTAAGTGTACAGTGTATTATCTCCCATGTCAATTAAATTTATATCTGTATTCTCTGTAATTCTCAGTCTCTCTTTCTTCGGTTGTTTTATTTGTTCTGTCCATTTGACAGTATGGTTGACAAATACGTTGACGTTTATATCCCACGGATTTTCCTTGATGTAGTTGGCTCTCAACAACGTATCCGACAACTGCAACTCGTTTAACATGCTACAATATTTCCTGGAGGTCTCTACATTTACATTGTGTATCGTTCACTGTTATCACAGACTACACTAATGGGATATTATTAACAACAATATAGGCATATATGTATATAATTGTTATCATTTGTCCCGGAGGTTTCTAGAGTTTACAGGTATATAGTTCACTCTTCATACGTAAGTATGCGAAACTAAAAGTCACTTATATACGCTGTATATAGATTGATTGATATTCCTGTAATAAGTAACGAGAGTTGAAGTGAGTACTATTCAAACAAAGCCAATTGATACGGTAATAAAGTTCCCATCAAATCAAACAAACAGCGATTCGATACCTTTATAAATCAAACCATGCATTCACGTAAAATATATAGAACAAAAGCTGTAACAAAAAGTAAATCCAACAAATATTTTCGCAGAAAAAAAGGCTGCTCGGTCTGTTGGCTAAGATCATGAGAAGTATCTTGAGGTCAGTTTGGGGCGATTGTGCCCTGGTAAACGATGCCGTTGTTTGGTTTAGTTGTTTAGTATAGGTCTATGTGGTGTTAAGGACTATGACTTCCAACAGAGCCATGAACTAACATATTACGTGGCACTACATTCGCACAATGATCTCCTTAGCTTAACAGTCCGAACGAAGTAGGATTATGCTGGGAATGTGATCTTGGCTTGACTGTGCCATGATATAGGATGTCGATGTATGGTTTAGAGCCCACGTTCTGTGTAGGGTTTCTTATAATAAAAAACATCCAAAAAGTATCTGTGGTCATTTTTCAGCTATTTTCAAATTATTTCCCAAACGGAGGGGAAATAATAGTACTTCCTAGGAAATATGTAGTAACCCTCCAAAGAAAAACTTGGGGTCTAAACGAAACAACCGGCGCATCAACTGTCAACTGACCCACTTTCCAGTCCTGTAATGTCAAAAGTCCATTGAGCGAGAGTAGCGCCTGTTGGAGGACATTGTTCCAACATTAACCAGAACGGGCCGTCCCTAACACCACAGATAATACACACGATATTAGCTAAAAGCCCGAGAATTTCAAACGTAATGTGTCGGCCGAGACGATATCAATATTATGGCAGCCTATCCAGTAACGACTGTACGGTGTGAGTACGTAAGCTGGTATACGGTCACATTGGGTACTCCTGTCTGTGACTACGTGTGTGTCCCAATGCACTTATGCCGTACGCAATAATGCCGTACGCAACATCCACGTCATCATGAGAGGATCAATCCTCCTGACAATACATAAGTAATTAAGATCATTCATAGGTTAATGCTACCTGAAAGAAATAGATATCCTTTGTCAGGATATCATGAAAAATACCTGTGGGTAACTTGAACGACAAACACACCGGCCGGTGCAAACAAATGAAACACCATAAGTGGCTGTGAATTATAGTCAACTGTAATTCAGGAATTCTGCCTCTATAAATTGACCCTCGAAAATTACTTCAAATCGAATTCATCGACCAATAAGTCTTTTTTGAGGAAATAATGCACACTATTCGACAGGGTACCTTTACGAATCTACACTGCAGAGTGTTTCAAAATAACGCCGATATGATTTCGGGAGCGCTGAACATCTCCTTCCTCGATACCCTCCCTTCCCCCTCAGATATATTCCGTCTAAGGTACAGAGGGAATGATAATACATAAATATTCCAGTTACAGTATGAGGATGATTACATTTCTGATCACGCAGCGTGGACCTGCCAGTGAGGACCCTGACCTAATCTTTACCAACATATCGCATCAATGGAAGACTTTTATGTATTTATTTTATTTATTTTTGTTTAAGTTTAAGACGCATGCCACGCAGTCCCCAAACTTATGTGATTTCTCTAAATTAACGTCTATGTGCTCTACTCAGGTGCCCGCGTAAGACTGTTGTTGTCGCGTAAGAATGTTGGGCATTCAGTAGTAGGGAGGGCTGCTGCACCTTTCAAATTTAGTGTAAGGGGTAAAACAGCAGTACACCGCTTAGATTCGATCAACAAGAAGCTGTAAAACAGCGACATACCGCTTAGATTCGATTAACAAAAGCTGGTAAAACAGCAGTACACCGCTTAGATTCGATCAACAAGAAGCTGTAAAACAGCGAAAATACCGCTTACATTTGATCAACAGTAGCTACCCAATAGTCCCCAATTTCCATGATAATAGCCTCAAATTCCACATATTTCCCCAAATTCTTGGACTCCCCCCCCCCCCCATTTAGCCTAGTCAGCGAATATAACGATTAGATTCAATCAACAAGAGCTGGTAAAAGAGCGAATATAGATTAGAACAATAGCCAAATCCCCACACAATCCAGAGATAACAGCCTTATATCTGGGGGAAATCAATCATGAATTGTTTACAGAAGAAAACAATATATAATATGTGAATATTAATGATGAAAATACGATTATCTAATTGGAATAACTCGACATTGTGAAATACCTTGTAAATAAAATTGTTAAAAAAAATCGCTCCCCCCCCCCAAGCCATGCAAAAATGTGGTTTTAGGACAAGATCAGAACCACAATATGCAACAACTGTGGTAGAGATCTAAGAAACAGTTATACTTAACAGAGAAAAATGGAAAACAATATGTCTTATGCATGCCAAAAATGAATCATGCATCAAAATGAAAGAATGAATTGTTTTAACCGGTGGCAATTAAGTATCAATAGACATAACTTGAAGTTCTGATTTTTTTTCTCTAAATAAATACAAAATTGGCTGACCTTCTTTAAATGTATAACGTTTGAATATACGAGATTGGATCCGTTGCTCTCTTGCGCGAATCTGCTTCTGCTTCACCTAGAGCAAATAAATATCTAGCAAGTGAATTACTGGTTATATACTTTTCCTCTCTTAATTTAAGGGAGGGCAAGAGGGAAATTACATAACATTTTTACGAATTGAATCATTGGGATTCATACCTATTAATCTAGTTTCGTCATTGTTTAATGCCTCAATAATGAATGGTAAACTATTGACCCTTGCCGAGTATATTCCTTTCGGCATATTGTTGTGAAAATAATCTCTCGGCTAATGTTCTGTTGAACCTTTCAACAATTTCATGTGCTCAATTATATATTACTTCGCCTCTTTTTATTACAACATATTTATTTGCCATCAATGATTTACAGCAGCCATAAATTCTTTACCAGGATCTACTTTTATAATTTTAGGATATGTTAATGGACTTCTTTTAGAAATGTTTTCAAATTAATGCACTGGCAACTTGTACAACAGTTTTATCAGTTAATGGTTCAACCAAAGGCATGTCTGCTGAATCTAAGCAAATAGCCATTCTGTCTAACATCTGATATGTGTCAGTAACCAAATGTGTCTTGATACTGCTTGTCATATAAACTGAGAATGATCCCAGAGACATACAATGAGTGACGCCCTCGTGATTACAGTTAAGAATGATATGTGTTCTGATGATTATCGTAGGTGTTGTTACTTCTGATAACTGCATAACAGCTCTACTCGTCGTTGAACAAACTGAGAAAGATCCCAGAGGCATACAATGAGTGACGCCCTCGTGATTACAGTTAATAATGATAGGTGTTCTGATGATTATCGTAGGTGCTGTTACTTCTGATAACTACATAACAGCTCTACTCGTCGTTGAACAAACTGAGAAAGATCCCAGAGACATACAGTGAGTGACGCCCTCTTGATTACAGTTAAGAATGATCGGTGTTCTGTTGATTATCGTAGGTACTGTACTCGTGCTGTACTCGTCGTTATACAAACAGAATGATACCAGAGAAACTCACTCTTGGCACGTTTTTTTGTGGGAGTGTAGATATGTGACAGAATTTCTTCTGTGGGTGATTTGTAAA